>JAMLFT010006724.1:0-15689 GCA_026544285.1 Pachyrhizus erosus
TATTTTTATTTATTTTATTTACTTATTAAAGTTTATTCTAGATTTTATTTTTAATATTCTTTAATTTGCTAAATAAAGTTCCTAACTACTTTATTCATATTGAAACAAGAATATTTTCATTAATTTAAAAAATGGGATGTTACAGTCAATCATTTCTTTGTCTACAATCTTTAATAGACTGTTGGTGCTTGATTCTCACTATCATTTATTAAGTTTAGTGTTATATTATATTTAAACACATAATCAATGTGGAGTTTATTTTAATTTTTATCATATTTTATTTATGGCATAATTTATTGAAATGTCTTCATTTTCACTAATTTTAAGTTCTTATGTTTCCTTGGAAACTAAAATATTAATTATGTCTAAAAAATCACTTAGAATTTTCATATCCTTAATTTATTCATCTTGCATATTATCATTTTTCTTATTCAATGAATTTTATCTTTAAAGTCAAAATGCTTGCTTTGCTTCTTATGCATTTGAGACTCATTTGTAACATTATATTATTCAACTAAGACATTAATTTTTATTAGAGCATCAACAATTGATACACATGATTTAGTCATCTTTTTTAGGTCAATGAGTATATTTGGTAATTAGTTGGTTAGGTTTTGTAAAAGAAATGTTTTTTGAACTTCGAATTTACATTATTTTATAGGCTAAAATATTATTTTGATTCATTATATTTTTGTATTTTTTCTTTTAATTCTTTATATTTTAAAATTATCGTTCCCACTCTTTATATTTGTGAATAGATTCAAAATGATTTTTTATTCTTTAATGATAATATGACATTAATTTTATTATATTTTTTAATAATTAATTTTTTAGTAGCTCAAAACTATAAGAAATTGGTTGTTTGATATATTTAATAGGTATTAAATAATTTATGAAAATTAAAAATCATTATAAATTATTAGTCATTTTGACAATTTGAAATTTATGACAATTTTTAATTGACAAAAAATGTTTAGTACCTATTATATGTTTTAGATAAACAATTTTTGGTAGTTTTGAACTACTAAAAAATGAATAATTAGAAAATTTAATAAAATTAATGTCACATCATTATTAATAGACAAAATGATAATTCTGAATTTATTCACTAGGATAATGGATCAAAACAAAAATTTTAAAACATAAATAATCAAACTAAAAAAGTACAAAACATAATGGATCAAAATAGTATTTTTTTTCTATTTTTTAAAAGGATTAAGATAATGACAATTCATTCCCACTAGATAATTTATATCATAATTCACATCTTTAAATATTATTTTAAATAAATTATTATGACATGTTTTATTTTAATTATATATTTAAATTTTTATTTTTAATTGTTATTATCCATGACTATATTTTAAAGTAACCAAATATAAAAAGTAATTTTTTAAAAAATATATTTAATATATATATATATGTATATATGTATATATATATATATATTATTATATATATATATATATATATATATATATATATATATATATATATATATATATATATATATATATATATATATATATATATATATATATATATATATACTAATATAAATATAAATATAAATATAATATTTTATTAATATTACACATAATAAAATAAATACAATATTGGGATATAAAATTTTATACAAATTTGGCCTGTATTTCTGAAAAATATAATGAATATAGAATTCAAAACACAGTATTATTAAAAAGTATCTTTCATTTGAGAGAAAAAGACAAATTGAATTTAAAAAGTAATTTGATGACGCATTTTCTATTTATTTATTGTTATAGAAACTATAAATATATTTTATGAAAAATAATTTTATTTGAATAAATAGAACCACGGTAAGTAATAAAGATTTTTATATAAATTTAATGTAATTTTATATCCATAATTCAAACACATAAGATCACATATTAAGTTGAAAACTTTATATTTGTTTATTCATGTGCTTAATAATATATTTTTTTTAATTTCATTAATATAATATTATGTAGAAAAAAAACATAATGTGTGTTTTTTAATTTTATATTTGTTGTCTCTTGCCTATTTTATTTATAAATATACGTATTGCTTCATTACTGTTCCTAACAGATAAAATGATCTCATAATATAATCTAACTATTGTTTTATATAATTAAAAATACATGTTTAAATAAAAATATGTGTATTTTAGTTATTTTAAAATATAATTATATTTTTACTACTTTTGAAAGGATTTTTTGTTAAAAAATATTATTTCTTAAATTTTATGTTAATACACGTAAGCTAAACATAATCAATTAATAAAGCTTTATTAATTGAGTAAGTTTAAATCATTTAAAGACATTATCAACTACATGCGTATTGACTCAAATGATGTAAATATTATTGTATTAAGAGTTATTGACATTGTTATATATGAAATAATTTATTTAACACAAGAATTTAACAAATAATGTATACAAATTAGAAATAAAAAGATACTAATATTATAAGAAGGAAAACATATTTTAAAGTATAGAAAAATATCAAACTAATATTTATTTAAGACAATAAGTATTTTGATCAAATTATATGTCTAAGTTTTAAAATAAATATATAAAATTAAAATTATTAGAAAAAGAACAATAACCAATCATTTTTAAATAACAAGATTGTTAATATTAAATAATTAATTCTTAAAATAACTAAAGGATTAATAAAATAAGAGTCTAACATAGACACACTGTCAATGTAAAAGTTTTTGTATTATTAATTAATTAAAAAATGTTATTACTATGACTTTAAATTAATTATTATAAAATTTAATAAATTTATAATATAAAATTATTTTTTTATAAGATTATAGAATAAAAAAATATTTACAATGTTAATTAGCACGTATATTATTTATTGACAATAAGACTGAAAGTTAAACAAAACTATAAAAAATAACTGATGACATTGCTTCCATTTATCATGCCAGTTATTTATACATTTTATTGTTAAAAGTTATATTATCCATCCTGTTAAACAGTTTTTAAAAATATTGTTGGATCCTAAAGTTATAGATAAATTCTTCGAATCAGTATCATCACGTCTCAAATTTCATATTCTTATTATTTATTCTAAAACAGAGTTTTTTTTTTAAAAGAAATAATATGAATTTCATCGGTGAAAAAATAAGACTTTTTTATTTTATTTTTTATTTTTATTTTTTTAAATTTTTTAATTCTTATTATCAAATAAAAATTAAATATTTTAATAAATTATTTTTTTTAATTCTTAAATAATTAAAATTATTAATAACATTAAATTAATTAATATAAAATTAAAAATATAGTATGATTAAATATCATATATTTTTAATTTTTTTTAATTATGTGACAAATTATTAGATTGTGAGAATAATTTTTGTAATAAATTTTATTTTAAAGTTTTTATATAATTAAAATAATTAATAATATCATTTAGTTAATATAAGATTTAAAAGTATAATTTGATAAAAAAAAATTATATGTTCAGTCAAATTTTTTTGATAACTTGATAAATTATTAAACTGCTAAAACTATTATTATGTTATTATTTAAAAAAATAATAAGGAATAAAATAAAAAGTTTAAAAATTAAAATTAAAATATTTTTTTAAAAGATCAAAACTAAAAACATTATATCTTTTAGGATGAAATTTATATTTAAGAAAAAATAAATTTTATTTTTGTTTGAATTTTTATTAAATTCTATTGATTTATAAACAACCATATCGATAAGTATACCTCATGCAATTCTAAAGCATGGCAAAACATAGTGGTCCAGACAAACATAGGTGCTTTTAATTAATATTTCTTTTGACTCTATTCTTCTTTACATTGTTCCATCCAAACTTATGAAGAATATTCATATCATAATATTACTAAAAGTTTAATTAGTCCAGATCAAATTAGGGTGAAGAATTCAAATGTAATTCCAAGTGTCTTTCTATATCTAACTATCTAAAAATGTATATAATAAATAAATAAATAAATAAACTAAAATTATAAGTGAATAATTATTGCTTAAATATTTTTAAATGAAAGATAAGACATAAATAATGTTAATTAATTTTTATGTTTTTTCTTTAAATCCATGATATCAGTAGTTTGGACCACGTACGTGTTCCTACAGGTTGAGAACAGTAGAAAAATATGTTCCCCACAAGACCACGACAAAGGCCTTATAAATTAGAAGACTTGAATTCTCTGATAATAAATAGCTTCTAAGGATTAATTCAACTGAGTTCCAAATACGTACCCAAGTCTCATCTGAAATCATAACGGAAAAAAGAAAATTTAAAGACTTCACGTTAACATGGTACCCTAAAGAGGCAAATTAAAAGCAAACATGAAGAGGAAAAAGAAAAAGAAAAAGAAAAAGAAAAAGAAAAAGAAAAAGAAAAAGAAAAATCAAGCATGAATGTCACCTTAAGTGGTTTCTGTGTAGCTTCTTCGCCGTTACCGAGCGTCGGAACTCACGTGTACACATGTGTGACATGTTACGGAGACCAAACTTGATTTTGGTGCTTAACTCTATCCATATCTTGGTGATCGAGATATATTAAAGACGATGCTCATGTTTTTTGTTTTTTTTTTCCACTTTCTTTACCAAAGTAATCTAATTTGATTGGCTAGCTCAAGAGATTATTTATGGAATAATAAATTACATTTACTTTATTATAATTATTATTTTAAAACTCACTACTACGGACCTAATTATAAATTTTACTATATGACAAGTTTTATTGATGATTTCTTGCAAGGTTAAGTTAAGCTGACATAGGTACAAATATCAAAGATATAATATTAAACTTTTTTTTTTTTTTTTTCATTTTAGCGCATAGACCAACTAGGATTAATTGCCTATATTTGTTCTTGTCCGTAGTTTGTTTGTCAAAAATATATAACTAGTCAACTCCAAAACAAGTAAAAGTCAACCTGGGTTTTGACTCTCCAACAAAAAATTGATTAAGTACATGTCGATACTAGCTGTAAGTTTAACAAATACAAGTCAACTATGTATTTATATTATTTAAAAAGAAAAAAATATAGTATTGCATTCAATCAAGAAACCTCAAAAACAATATTATTAATTGAAGACCGTTATGATATTGAGTCATATTTAGTAATATTTATTTTACATATTATGTGTTTAAAATATTTAAAAATCATAAGCTTTATAAATATAAATATTAATTGCGTATGTCAAATTAATTAAAAAATGTTTGTTGAATATAAGATTATGGTAGCACTAAATAGTCATAATTGAATTTTAGAAGTTGTACAAATGTGACATAATTTGTGTGAGTGTTTTCTCCCTCAAGTGAAACTATTTGTTTTTTTATTTTATTTTTATGAATTTCGGCATCACTATATAGTTATGTAGCACTAAAAAGTTCAATCCATCATTAAAATTAAAACGAAATAGTAGTACTTAAGAAAGAAAATAACTATATAACTTGAAGCATTCAGAAGTTATTTGTGATCCCCAATCTTGTTATCATAAACATCTATGGATCTCATTACTTTTTAAGATATTTTACTGAAGATAAAAAATGTCATGTGCATGATGTGCTTAGTTTATTTGTTTGAGTAACAAATACAGTAATTTGCATTTTCATCTTCTAATAATAAATTGAATGGAAATTAATGTCAAACTATTTTTCTGGGACAAGACTTGCTGTTTAGTAGTACATCTTTCAATTAATGAAGTAACTTGCTGTTACAAACATTTTTGGGACTTGCATGTGTGAATTTGTGTAACATGCGCACTGCACTTTATTTAATTGGTCTTGTTGGTCTCCTTAAAAATTAAAATTGAATCGTTCTGCTTCAACGTTCAAAGCAATTTTGGTCAAGGGATTTATTCGCCAACAAGCAGCACGGAAATTACAAACGTTATTATCGATAATGTGTTGATGAACAATATTTCATGTACCTATGATCTTGCTTAGATAAATATGTTCATATACACTGAGTAGGAGGAAAAAAAAAAAAAGAAGATAAAATGAATAAAAGGCTTCTAATAAGTTAAAATTATATTATATATTTCAATTTTTATAAAAACACTCATCAAACTGTTCTAAAATTAGTTGATTAGAAATTTATTTTAATTTATTCTTTATCTCCTTTTTTCATAGATTTTACAAAAAAATATATAAACAAATTATGAACCATTTATTAAATTCACTTTTATAAGGAATGTATATAATTATTCTCATTAGAGAACTAAAATAATGAATTTAAGTTATACAATGAAATACAAACTCGACTATTAAAAAAATGTCCATTTATCTTTTAATTTTAATCAGATAAATATTCTTATTTTTTCCAATAACTTAATAATCTCACTAATAAAACCAAAAGTGATATCCCATATATTAACTTATTACGTGTTCCTCCTAGTCTCTGAAACCGAGTACGTATTATTTAAAAGAAGGTGTAAGAAAATGTTTTCTTTCTCTTGCTACCTACGCTGGATGTTGACGAGGTGGGAACTTGACAATATCAACTTTATACATTTTTATATTTTTCATACTCTCTTTAGATATATTATGAAAATTTATTAAATCATACCAACAAGTGTGAAGATTATTAATATAAAATTGGTCAAACTTAATTATAATAATTCTATTAAGCTCTAGTAGGATTGCTTGCACATGAATGATACTTGTGATTTATATATATATATATATATATATATATATATATATATATATATATATATATATATATATATATATATATATATATATATATATATATATATATATATATATATATATATATATATATATATATATATATATATATATATATATATAATACTTATTAAAAATTATTAGTGTATAGAGGTAATGAAGTTTGATTATAAATACTGAGATCAAATTAAATATTACATTATTTCAATATGTATGCAAGACATTTAGCCGTTTTGATTACTTGACCAACTTATTTATCTTTAAAAATAGTGGCAGAGAATGTGCAGTTAATTGTGACTTGACAAAATGGGTTTTAAATTATTATTTTAAAGGAATGAAATATACTAAGTGCTCTGTTTCAAAATTGCTTGACATTTTGATCTTGATATCGTATGGTAACTTGCTTGAATTAGTAGAGTATTTTGGATATAAATGTATTGACCTTGAAATTAATTAGATGCTCATAATAGAACATAAGATCATTCTTTAACCCCTATAAAAGTGTTGATTTTTAGAAGTACCATGTATGTAAAGACTCTGTTAATTCCCATCGATGGTTGTTTTTAGGCTTTAAAATATTCCTGAACTTTCTGTAACAGATAAAATAGTACATGAGCTTATAATTTGCACAATATTATAAATTTATAAAAGTATCTTCAATGAATTAAATCATTTCCCGTAACCAATTTTATAGATATTTTTTTATTTAATTTTGCAGTTTTGATTAAGCTAAATATTTTTTAGTATTCTTAATGTGGATTTTTTTTTTACATTTTCTTTATTGCGTCTGCTTAGGATTTGTTTTGGTAAGATACATAATGCTACGTTGAAATTTTTACAACTTTGAAAAAAAAATTATAATTTTATTTTCAAAAGTCATTCTTTTTGACTTTTGAGAAAAAAAAAAAAGTATTGCGCTTTGCTGCTTTTTTTGTTTCTTTAAAAGATGTTAGCAGAAAACCCTTAAAGTGTTCAAAAGTATATAATAAAAAACGAGAATGGATTTTTCTTTAAGAAAAATGGATTTGGGTCAATAGATCGGACTTTCAAGTTGAAAACTTTAATTTGAACTCGTAGAGGATTTGTTTGTTTGAACTTTTTTACGGAATTTTTTTTTTTTTGAATTGAAATATATGTTTAACAAATTGTGTGTTTCTTAATGCAAACTTCTTTTAAAATTATTTATTTTTTATTACAATTATGTAAGTTTTAAATATTATAAAAGTCATCTTGGTTCTTAAAGTTAAAATATTAATTAAATTTTAATTTTTTTTATTAAAATACGTAACAAAGTCACATTTCTTTAAGTTTAAATAAATGAATACAACTACCATCATTATATTGGTGTAAGTAGAATAAAGCTTCAATTTCTCAAAATTTTATATATTTAAGTCTTGTGAATGAAAAGATATGGTTGAGAAGAAAATTTTGTAATATTTTAATTTTTACCTCTTAAAAATTTAGTGATGTTTGGTGCGTTTTGAAGAATTTAATTATTTTGATAATTTAAATAAAATAATAATATTTTCTTAAAAAGAGATTTTTGTTTGGTGTGAAAGAATTTAATACTAAATTTTTTTTGTAATTGATTCCTTAACCTTTTTTATGACAATTAATTTAGATAATTGTGACTATATGTGTGATTTGATTTATTACATTGATATGATATGTATTTAAAATTGTGTGTATTAATTTAATTGTTAAGTTAAATAATTATAAATTTTGATGTGATATTTTATATGCTTGATTTATGTCATATATTATGTTATTAACATTTTATTTAAATGTCCTTATTTATTGATATGTCTTTATATGAATTATGAATATTGAGTTAGAAGAAATAATTTAGGATTGAGCTTAAAAAGTAGAAAAAATAAAAATTTCAAGGTGTACATAATAAAACTTGGATTGCAAGAAGAAATTTGTCTAGTGTCCATTTGTGCTTGCTTAGCAATTCAAGGAATAAAAATATATTAGGTTGTTTCTTTCTTTTTTGACCTAAGTAATTTATAGTTAGATTTTTTTCACTCTTTTTGTGTCCTAACTTCTCCATACACTCACCTAAGGCTACCCTAACCACATAATTAGTTAAATAAAAAAATTAAAAGGCATGGGATAGAGAGAGAAAGTTGACATGACCATGCAATAGGGGAGAGACAAAATCTAATTTGCTCATACATGCTTTCTTTCCTCACATACTCATACCTCTCTTAGCCTAATCTTAGGTTGTGTAAGACAAGCAAAAGGGACAATTGGTTGTTCTTGTCACCCTTGCTCAACCAAAGAAAGGCTAGAACCTTCTTTCCATTCTATAAATAGAGGCTTGGATAACACCTTAACTCATACTAATAACCACTTCTCTAGTCTTCCATTCTTTTCCTTTGTGAGTGTGAGAGGGGGGCCTCTATGAGGGAAGCTTGGAGAGGAGGAACAACACTTCCAATCCTTTTTTCCAACAAGCATCACACAGAGGGTGGAAGAATGAGGTGTCTCTTTGCATTAAGATCATTATTTCTATGGGTAAGAAAGATATGAGTCTTGAAACCAAGAGTCTCTCACTTCATATTCTTAACATTTTGCCATGTTCAATTCTTACTTTAGTTGTTATAATACTATTTTAATGTTAATGTGATGTTTCCAAAATTTGTTTTTATTAATTTGAGTGTTCATTTGATGCTATTGAAATGTTAGATGAATGTTTAGATAGTTGTTATCACGAATGTGGAAAAAGCACTCAAGAACATTATTAAATATCTTAAAAAAGTGTAAAAATATTATGTTTTAATCCATAAAAGGAATGACCCCATGACCCATATGTATTCTTATTTTTATTTTATCTATAAGTTACTCTTATTAAAAATTTAACTAATGTTAAATTATTTTATAAAGTGATAATTGTTTGAACATTCATACTTAGTTGCATATGAGTAGACCTATAAGTTAGGGAAGTTAATGGGGTCTTAACCTAGTTTCGAGAAACATTTGTGGTGCTTAACGTTGAATGGGCCTAAGAGATATTTGGGAGGGTGAATCCCATTAGATGTCAAGGTTAATTTATGTCTTACCGTAGTAAACCAACACCTATAATCATTTCATTCCAACTATAACATTTGTTTCTTATAGGATCAACTAAGACCTCCTTAATGGATGAATGTATATTCAATGTTAGATTATGTGCTTAGGTTGATTGTTTAAAGTTGAAAATCTCCCTGGAGTAAAAGTCTACATAACATTATGCATGAAGTTTATATATGTATATTTATATGTTGATATGGATCTTTAGACTGAAAATGATTTAAATATGTTTTGAAATGTAAAATTGACCTTCATTGTGATTTGAATTTAATAACAATTTTATGAAAAATGTTTCAATCTCTAATGTGTGTTTTTTTGTTTTATTTTATTTTAACTTGTCAACTTTTAATTTATTATTTTGTGATTAGATGCTTCATTTTTATTTAAATGAATTTATCCTTGCATTTTTTTGTGATTGAATTATCTTGTCATTTAACATGAGAGTAGATAATAAAGTTGTTTTTGAGTAGTATGTTGCTTACAGATGATGAAAACCTTACTTTAGGCACTTGTGACTTAATAATGGGGTCTTTATCGAACTTAGGGTAGAGACTTGACTTTTGATGTTTCTTTTATTTATTTATGACCAACTTGGGATGCTTTTGTATTACACTTTTAAACATTAATGTATTTATTTTCATGCATGACATGCTTAGACTTGTTTAACCATAAGGATGGTTATGGGATTATAGTACTATAAGGCATAAAACCTAATTATTTCTCTTATGTATGTTGATATGATTTATGGTTTTAATGTGATGATATTGACTAGATAGAAAAGTGAAAATTTTCTACACTTTTTCATAATAAGTTATAAAAATTTTCTCAAATTAAATCAAATAAAAATTTTTGTATTTTAGTTTGTACAATGATATGTAGTGATCTCGAGTTGTTACATTTATGGTATTCGAGCTGGTGGTGTCTTTTAAGAACAAACCTGTAAAGAAATAGGTTTATTGTGTCTTTTGTTGTATGTGATGCTAAATTGTTTTGATGTAATGATATGGTTAATTTTTAGCTAATGATTTTTTATGATGTCGTTGATTCCTTGTGTATAGGATGGTAGGAAGATCTCCTAAAACTCTTCCTCCACCCCTATTTGATAGTGCATAGATTGCTTGAGCCATAGAGATGATTGCAAATACACTAGCTTAACATAGTGCCATTATGGCCCAACAAGATAAGAAACTTTGATTTAATTGGAGATAACCATGCAACCATTAAAGGAACTCAAGTTACCATTCCTTGGAAGTTTCAAAGGTTGACTAAGTTCAAATGGAACAACCTCCTCAGTTTAAGGGAGTTTTAAGGTTCTAACCTCAATGCAACCATAGTACAAAAAAAAAATAAAAACCTTTTTATACTTTATACAAGTGAGTTCACAATCTAACAAGCCTAGACTAAAATTTTGATCTCTTATCTATATTTATATTTTGGTTTGATTTCTTTTATTTAAAAAGTTTCACTTTGATTCCTTAAAATATAGATAAAGAATCAAAATTCTAATTTAATTTTCTAATAAAAATTAATTGCTTGTGTAAGTAACAATTACTAATTGAATACATACAAAATAACTTACTCTAGTGATGCCATGTACTAATAAATACTTGTTTTAGTTTCTCCTAAGAAAAAACATAGAAACCTTTGGTTAATATATGTTGAATATTGAATATTAGGCAGAACTTAATAAACAACAATAATTTCTAGTAGAGACTATCTAAGATTTAAGTCCTACGTTTCTTTTAATCGACCACACTAAATATTAACATACTATTTGTCATCTATAATGATCCCTATGACTCTTTTACTTATACTAATATTCTGATGAGGGTCCATGTTCAAGCCTAGCAGTAGCCTCTGCCTGCTCCGTTTGTGGTTCTAGGTTATTCTAATGTCAATTTTATCTTCTTTAATATCATCACCATTGTCTGTAAAATGGGAATATAAGTGAAGATTTAGGAAAAATCATGCCAAAGAGGAGGAGAATGAGAAAGAGAGAGAAACATATTCACCTACTATGCTTGGTGTCAAGTCCTTGTACAGTCTTAAAGTATAAGGGAACATCAAAATTGTATAAGAGGATATTTCTCTTTTTCTTCTTAGCTCTGGGCTCACCTCGGCAAAGTTGTACTTGCACTTCCACACGTCAAAAGTCTTTAGAGCATATGGAATTATCAATTTTTTACTTTAAGGTTGCATAGGAACTGGAATAGGTAGTGATTACCATTATAAATTGTGTAGGCATATAGATTATTGTTGTGAACAACATTGATAGGAAACAAGCCAAGAGAAAATTAGTTAATTTTTAAAGATCTTAATCAAATTTCTAACTATATGATTGAATGGACATTTAACAAGATATTATAGGACTTTGTCAATCACTTACCCATTCAATTACCCTAATTAATTTTTAGCAAACCCCTTGGCCCGTGTGCCATTTTTGTAGCAATAAAAGGCATTTCTGCAATCCCTCCCCGTGAAATTTATAGAGTCGTTAAGTAACAATTCAATAACAAAATGTATGCCAATCTTTTTTAACATAACTAAATTATAAATATGTAAGTCGAATGCAGAGAGTATCAAAGCGTGAGGGTCATTTCTTAGTTACAAAAAGTATTCACAAACTCAATAACAAAGAAAAATAAAAAAGATTACTCGCAAATAGAAAAAAAAAATACCATACAGAAGCTACAATAATGTCTCATCACCTTCCTCCATAACAAACATATGAAAATGACTAAAATTAATTCTACATAAGTTTGACTTGAATAGTAAATGGCAACAATTAATCAAAAGGTTGTATTGTTAATGCCTGAAGTAAGAAATAGTAGAGGCATTTAGAAAGTGTTGAATGAACAAAATAACAAGAATAAGATAACAACAACAATAATTATTTACATGACTTAAGATGAACAAAACTATAAGTCCTGCAACAATGTGGAAAAATACCATTTATGTGCTTATCTACAACTGTAAACTATACTTTGAACCACGTTGATGCTTGTATGTGTGTCAGTTATTGTCTCAAAAGCTTTATTCATTAACATTCAAGTAATTGCAACCCTTGAATTATTATTGTCTGAGTATATATTCATATGTGCAAAGACCTTCTTGGTTGTCTTATCCGTTCAACAGACAACTCTTCAAGAGTATTTTGCCGAATAATCATTTCTAATTCTAGGTGAGACATTCAATTTTTTGTATATCTTTAATGAAACACAGTCAAAATTCTAAATGTGATGGAAAACAAAAAATAATCTTGAATTTTGAATTTTCGTGTTTCATGCATGAATTGTAGAGAAAAAATATGTATCTTTTAGCAATCTGGCCCACAATATGATCTTTAAGGGTTAAGGTTCACAAGTTCTTTTGAGAATTCTTTTTCAACTTCTTAAACCACCTCCAATGACTTGCAAAAGCAAAGGGATGGGGGAAATTTAATAAACCAGATATCATTTTGGAAAGCAACCTACTCTTAATAGGAAAAGAGGGAGGAAAAGAAAGAAAAGTAAACAAAGCTAAATGGACATTGAGAAATCTTACACTTGTCAAATTAAAAAATTTAACTAACACAGTCAAATAAAAATGAAAGTTAAATAAATTTACCATTTTACGTTATTGTTTGGCTTTGCCGCTTAGGTTGTTGGAAGTAATGTTGGAAACATGTTGATGGATTCAAGCGCAAGATTCCTTTGAAGCTTCCATTCCCTGATACCGTTTTTTCTAATTCATACCTGCAATTTATGATTTTCCCCATCTTCAGCTGGTCATGCATTTCTTGTTCACCTACTAAGAAAATACATAAAAAATAGTAGATTGCTTTGATTCTCGTGAAGTCAGAGTAGAACATTACTACATTCAAGTTCCTCAATTCCCTTCCTTTTTCTATAAATAACATGAAACATTGTGAATTTCAACTTAGAACTCTTATAATCCCTATCTTGATTGGAACCTCTCATCCAAAATTGAAGCCCGCTTTGATTGGAATTTCAATTTCGAAGAATTTTCTTAAAAAGGACTTGTTTTTTTTAAGATGGAAAGTAAAATGAAGAAGGTGAAGCTTATCAAGTTCCCATTCAGCTTAATGGTTATGGCTTTGATTGAGACATTTCAAGGTTAGCCTCTTGAAAATTGGATTGAGAAATGGATTTTTCTTTACCTTAAATGTGTTTTTAGTTATCTAATAAAACTCATAAATTATTCTGTAATAAATAATTTTATCAATTCCATGTTAAAAATTAACTTAATTAGTCACCTATATTTTGAAATTTAAGTTAAACATATAATATTACTTATATTATTTTCTTATCTAATAGAGATTTAATTTATATCAACTTAATCATATCCTACGTAAACCCAACTAACATTTATTATGTAACATCTAGAGGATATTACCTGGTTGTGCCTAAATTTTTAGAACATGAAAACTTGAAATTTAAAATTATTAAAGAATATTAATAGTAAAAATAGATAAACATGAAAAAAATTCTTATACATGAATAAAATGTAAAATACTAAATATATATGTAATATGCAATGTCTAATATTCAAGGTGTCATACAAAACATCAAGGAAATACATAAAACATAAACTAAAACTTCCATACATTAGGAGGTGCACAAATGAATGCTTACCTTCTACAAGCAACTCCAAACTCTATTTCAAAGAACACCCACCTACTTAACCTAAAAACATGAAACTGAAAATAATAAGACATAAGTTTCAATAAGTGCTTTAAGGACTTTAGAGTTAAAGATGATTTTCCTATATTCTAGTAATCTTTTTATTAACTCTCCTAGTCTTACTCGTCATTGAGCATTAAGGAACCTTTCTTACTTGTATGTTAATCTATACCATCTAACTTGTGTCTTACTTTTTTATTTAGTACTCATTCTTACAACTATTACACAAACTTACTTTTATTAACCCTAGTGAATTATAACACACTAATTAGCTAAACTATTTTTATCTCAAGTCTTTCTTAATTCCCTTTAGTACTTAGATTTGACTACCTTAATCAAGTCTAAGACTATTACACTAGAGCACTAATACCTCAACACTTTATTAATTGTATCATATCTTATTCTAATTCCTTTGCTTGAGTTATACTTTGCTATTACATTAGGCGAGAACTTACCTTTTCTTTTACCTACCACATCATTACTTATCCCTTTTAAGATTTCCCTAAACATTTTATTGAGGTATGAACCTTTGCATACCCATATGGTAGCATAAAGCATTCATTAAACCTTGAATGTGCAATGTATAGATCTATTGTACATCACTCACCAAGTAATTAGGCATATACTTAATTTTCTATCTAAATAGGAAAAAATATGCATTCATAACATAAATAGTCCACTTCAACGTTCGCAAAGTCTTACTTGGTTTTTTGTTTAGTCCTAGTTAGTTTTATCATTATCTTTCGCTTGACATTTGTCTCTCAGTCGATTGAGATCAAGTTGTTAAGAGCTATTCCACTTGCTTATGATCTCATATTGATTTACCGTATAAGTGTGTGGTTTAAATTACCTATTATTTGAAGAGTTCTTTTATACATTTTTCTCTTATTAATGTTAACTTCATGCCTTGTTCTAAAAGTGACAATTCCTTCCTTTAACATAAGGAGCTTCTAAGCCTTTTTTTCTCTCTTTTCAATTATTCTTGAGTTGCATGACCTTTTTTTATAAAACTTTCTTTACTTTAGCCATGAATGAATATTTAACCGGAGGAGCTGGATCAAAAACTTGTTAATTATTTTTCCTTATTTCGGCAAGTGTACCAATTCAATTATAGTATAGTACTTTTTCAAGTACGAATGTTGTACCCACAAGGTTTTAGTAAAAAAAATTATGTTATAAATCTCTCTAAGTATAAATCAATGAACAATTATTTAGTTTAAATTGGGATTTGGTTTTTAAAATAAT
>JAMLFT010006725.1:0-15687 GCA_026544285.1 Pachyrhizus erosus
TTAATTGGATTTATTTATTTACACCCATATATATATATATATATATATATATATATATATAACATGGATATATTAATTATATATGTACATATTTTAATTTAATTTTATACGAATCCATAACAATCATAGAATATTGAAATAAATAATGTTATAAAAGTCAAACTTGGTTGATACGCAATGATAGGCGGTGAATATAACATATAAATACAACCTTTCTGGTTAAAATAGTCCTCTGAGGCGAAAGAGTCTGGGTTTGGAATTGGGAATTAGGAATTAGGGATTAGGGTTGCGAGCGTTGCGAAGATGATCGAGGTGGTGTTGAATGATCGATTGGGGAAGAAAGTGCGCGTGAAGTGCAACGACGATGACACAATCGGCGACCTGAAGAAGCTCGTTGCGGCTCAGACGGGTACGAGAGCCGACAAGATCCGCATCCAGAAGTGGTACACTATCTACAAGGATCACATCACTCTCAAGGATTACGAGATCCACGACGGCATGGGTCTCGAACTCTACTACAACTAAACTCAAGGTCTCAATTATTCTTTTTATTTTTTAGGGTTAGCGAATTTTCATTTATCGTCTCAATTCTTTTTCTGTAATCAACTTGTAACGATTATTATGCTTCTTTCAATTCTTTGTGTTAGAAAATAACATGGTGTTTTCGTTTTTTTGTTTCAGGTGTGTTTTACGCGTAATATACTACACGCTGGGAATGGGATAAGCGCTAAATGTTATTTTGACTTGCGAAAATCCTCTTGATTTGAATAATAATGTACATCCCCGAATGATATTGGGTATTATATACCGTTGAAACCTTAAGTAGTTTTGTTATGTGATATATGACTTGTTTCTAGCTTCATTTGGGTGCACTATTTCTTCTAGAGTCTAGTTTATCTTAGCTATTCAATCTGATGATGGGTGAAGCGTTTGATTATGCCGATTGCGTTTTATTTATTTGGTCATTGATCAACAAATTTTCGTTACTTTAATTCTTTTGATAATGGATGTTAGGACTTGGGCATAATCACAAGTTCAGAGTGCTGTACGAGTTCAATGCATCTTAAAATTATATGTTGTTTCAATAATTATTTGAAATACCACGCGAATATATTTTCCACGTGATTTAATTTGCTTTGGATATCATTAAACAAAATTGATCTTGGTAAAGGCTAACTGAACTGTGTTGTTTTTGCTGCGAACAAAGAAATTTCAGTCTCGCGTTGTAGTTTAAGTAGTTTTGTGTTTTTCACTGTATCTACTCGGTAAGTGAAACTAATACTTTAGCTCGTTATAATCAGGCATTAAAAGGATCATTTCATTCAATTTATGCGTTTTTTCTACACATAAATCCTTGTACCGAAGTCAAGATCGTATGTTTATCAGATCTGAGCCTGTAGCTGTTCGTGGATGGGTGATTTTTTATGCTGCTGTTCGGTTTCAAACATTTTCGATCTGGTAATGAAGTTTGACGTTTGAATACTCAATCTACGACGTGACTGATAATTGATGATTCATTAAATTAGCTAACCGATGTTTTTTGTATTTTACTACCAAAAGTTACTTCAAGAACATTCCCTACATTTGAAATGATAATGATTTCTTTTCGAACAAGCTCAGGCGACCTTTATTGCATTATGAACAGTCATTCCAAAATCGCAGATTCTTTACTACTCTCGTACTAGTTAGACCAAACGCGATTGTCAACTTCTCACTGTGAGTGGGTGAACCATGTTTCTATCTCACTTCATCTACACGTATCACAAGATCTGTGTTTGGTTTATAACAGGCAAGCTTCAACTTTGATCTTAATTCGTTAACCAAGAAATATATTTTATCTGACATAGGGTGCGAGAGGTCTTCCGTAAAGAACCCGTATTTCAATTGCAGCCAGGTGTTTTCATAACTCCATTGTCTCACATTCTCAATCTGCATTTTGCTGCATGCAGCCTCTTCACATTGATAAAAAGTTAGCAAGATAAACATATCTCCCAATGTGGGATGGCTCCAATTCAAGAAAGTATTGCACCACATGTCTGCATCTTTGTATTTCCGATAACTACCAAGAAAATTCCTCCAAAACTATGACATTAGGCTTCATGGGCATTGAGCTAATCAATTTTTCTGTTTCGTCCAGACAAACCGTGCTGCTAATAACACCCACCACACAGCCGTAGTGTTTCAATATTGGGAGAAATTCCGTACACTTGATCATTACACGAAATGAAAATACTCAAGCTCCTTATCCACCTTGCCAGAATGAGTACATGCTGCTAATAGTCCCATGGGCTCGGTCTCATTCCATGTTCCAGCATTTCTCTAAAGCAACTAAGAGTTCCATCAGCACAGCAATCATGACATTCCACGAGATCACAGCAAGTCGTGGGGCAGAATGAAGGCGAGGACTGAGGAGTTGGGTTTGGATTTGTTACAGTTGGCGCATGGTAAGTTTGTGTGCACATTTTAGCACTTAGCACAATGTGGATGAGTTTGGAGTGGGGAATCAAAGCCAGAGGGACTGAATTAAAACTTACCCCCAACAAGGTTCCGTTGATTTAAATGTCAATTTCTGATAAAACTCGGCTGCTTATCCTCCACACTGATTGTTCTCCGTGCCCGTTTCGCACCTGGCTTCTTGAAAAGATAATTTTGAAAACTCAATTTTTTTAAAAATTATTTGGCGATCAGGATACTCGTTCTTGGACTGCACAGTATACAATAAGCTGCATCTTTTTTTAGTTGCAAGTGGAATTTACAAGTATATTTCCCGATAACCACATTGTTCGGTTGGATTACAAAATAAAACAAATTTCTGCTTATAACTAATGAATTATAAACTCATTTTCATCTTTCGCAATTCTCTGCTTTTATGCACAAAGTTCTAAAATTGGTTGATCATTATACTAAATGTAAAATACAGATATTATCATTGTTTTTCTGCTCTATACGTATTTGCCTGTAATTTTGTATTTATAGTTTCTATACCGTCTGCCTAATCGATACGCAACTTCTGCATGCTGCCATATCCTAGCAGTCATTAAACAACATGGTCAGATACTGCCTTTACGAGTGAATGAATATATACATTTAGTACGTTGTCATTAGTGAGCTAAGTGTCTTTCAAACAAACCACGTTAGATAATCTAGACAGATAACAAGCAAGGGAATGAATAGGGCTAGTCATTTTGTTGATGGACAGAAAATATGGAAAATCAAGACAGTCGGTGTCACCAGCAAAATCAAGTGCACTACGGTCACCCTAGAGTTTCAAATCTAACAAGGTCTCACGTTTGTATGTATGTACCTAGCTAAGGAATAAATAGATCTAAAACATTGACTGTATACAACCATCTCACAACTAAAGTGATAGGACAAAGCAAGAACAGAATGTTGAGGATATGCTGTTTTATCAGAAATTTGGAACCCCAAAAGGAGTGACGGCCACAATTCCTCCTGTCAGACAGAGTAATGGAAGAAATATAAGAATAGCATTGCCTGAATTTGTTTTTTTTACCAACAAATTTGATTGTGAAGTTACAACTACATTTGGATAGAAAAATAAATAATACATGGCAGAAGAAAACAACTTATCTCAGCTTACTTGAGCTATGAAGTTCGTTGAAGCCTCTCAACCATTTTCATGATCTGGTTTTCCATTCGTCGTGGACAATGATGTCTTTGCATCATTGCTATTTGACTCTTTTGGATTGCAACACTCCGACTTTTTTCTAAAGCCAAACCTTTTTGGGAAAATACTCCAACTTTTCTTTGTCTTTGTCAACTTCTGCAGCTCATTTCTGATGCTTGAGCATTCCTTCTCCAGCTCCAAAAGACGTTCCCTCAAGTTTTCATTTCCCTCTGCCGTATCACTATTGGGGAGGCCAAGATTTCCACTGCGGTTTTGTCCATTCTCAAGATTGTCAGAAACAAAGAACCATCCAGATATTGATGTACGGAGTCTAAGCTGTTCAAAAAACAGGACTTGAACAATTACACGTAGAGGTAATCTTTCATTTTGGGCTGCATGAGTGCTCGCCTCCAATGACAGCTTTTGGCAGTTCATCAATCTGCAAAGTTGCTCCCGCTCAGAATCTGTCAGCCATGGATGTACCTGTAGTTGTCAGAGTTTGGGTTAGAATGATCATATTTGAAATAGTTGGGCACAAAAGAAAATGAAAATAATGTTGAAGTAGTACTTGATTGTGGGATCATTGTTAGGTGTTAGGATATCTAATAAATAGGTAGTGAAATAAAATAAAGTAAAACATAAGGAGGTTATTGGTTCTAACCTCAGAGCTGCCATTATTTTATTTTTCATTGTTTAGATTTATGATGGAGTTAAAGAAAAGTTGGTTCCATTCCGTATTCTCCAAATTGGAGGGAAAAAAAAAAGAAGATATTGGATGAAATGGAATTATGCGTTCCTTCATGTTCTATCCCATTCCATCACATTTTAAATAATCTAAACAGTGAAACCCAAATGTTTTATTCCATTCATCTCTATTCTTTGAGAGATTCATTCACCCATAAGACTTGTTAAGCATTCTTTTTCTTTGTCGTGAGTGTAATTTTATATTCTTTCTCAATATAGCTATTACGGATAAGGCAGTAGGCAGTAGCTTTCAAATATCACTAATACTAATTTGGTTCATTCTTCCTCAATTTCAGCTGTTTTCAGAAGTAAACCAGAAACTCAACACAGGGATGGATGTATATAAACAAATTTCTTGGGCAGGCTAGGGTATCCAGAATGATCTAACCTTAAGGTATACATCTATTGCATGGTATATACCATCATCAAGTGGCCTAGCATAATCTGGAATTGCAACAGCAAGTGCCTGAAACTTAGTCAAGTTCAAATTAGCATCTGAAGCCACCTCAGCTAGATATCCATCAACCAAATTTGCCACCATTGTCATAGGTGTCAATGCATCAGCCCCAGTTGTCAGTGCCCCCTGTTCAATTATCCACGGAGAAGCTGCTACGGATGCAGGCTGGTATATAGACATAAAATGATCAAGAATCCTCTGAATGCAGTCTATATCATATAGTGTCTCCACTGAGTATCCCATATTTGGAATGAGAAGATCCACAAGCGCAGCCTGGTCTAGTTGAGCTCCCACCCTTTTCTCCAAATTTTCTTTACATGATGGACTTGCATTCAATATCATGGCTGTGCGGAGAAGCCTAAGTAGATGCTTTGAGGATGTCACCCCCCTCCTATTAGGAAGCAACTCCACAATTTCCTCCAGTAGAGCCCTTTGGTCTGCTTCAGAAGTACTGGGAATGGTAGCATGACTTGTATCAGTGAAGCTTGATTGCCTATTCATCAAGGGAAGAAACCTCCTAAGATAATAAATGAGAGATGCAGCAACAACCTCAGCTTTCATTCCTTTTGCTTCAATGGCTACAATCAGTCGTTTATATAGGGGGAGGCTTAACAAAGACACGTCATAAAACCACCAATCATCACATTGAGATGGTTTCTCAGAAGAAATTCCATTCCATAATGCATGGTCATCTGCTTGATTTTGCTTGCATTTACGTCCAGCCACAGGCCAGTTGAATAAGTTTGGATCTGAACAAGCCTTCATAGCCAAGGAATCAATGCATCTTGAAACTATATGGAGGTCTTCCGCAAAGGGTTGCACTTCCTCACATGTTTCAAGGACTTTTATGGAATCTGGCCAATTGCTGAAAATTTCATTGAGAAAAGCCTCAGTCTGCTCGACAAGATTCCCTTCACCATAGTTTTCAGTCATTTGGAGGTACTCAGCTGCACATCTGAGGCTGACTACATTTAATGCTACAATTTCTAATTTTACACCATAACAAAACCTGGTTATATCCTCGAATGTTTTGGCTCCGCCAGGAACATCATGAAGTTGCAAAACACAACTTGATCCATCCTCCTTTGAGGACTCTGCAATGAGTTTTTTCAGTAGGCCACTTCTAGAAAGCAAAGGAAACTGCATCAACATCACAAACGTAGAAACAAACTAAGAACCAACTCGAAAAGACACTCAAAGTCGTAGAAGTTAAAAAAAACCAAAAATAAAATGCATGAAATATGTTAGATGTAGTTCTTTAGGCTTTTGGTATTGTTCTCCTATTAGAACTGGAGTTTCCTCTTGATAGCCTATATTAATTTTTAATGCAAACCTAAAACCAACTATATCTAAGTTTTGTCTTATGTTAAATCAAAACTAGCACCTTGTGGAGGAGAAAAGAGATTTCACCAACTTCAATGGTAACATCACTTGGTAGTCCTGTTGTACAAACCCTGAATGTAAAACAATATTAGGATCAATAACCCAAAAATTAGGGGAATTTGCAAATAAAGTGATGAAAAAAAACCTCACAGTCCCACCACCCAAAAAGATGAAGGGATACAAGGTTACATTTTTATGTGGGGACCTTAACAATTAACAAATGAATAAGGTTAATGTCATAAGGACCCATTGGAGCATTGATTTAGAAAGAGACGAATGATCACCAAGTTTGGCCTTCCCGACGAAAAGGTTCAGACTTTGATCCCAGCTTCATGAATGCCATTATATATTATATGTATTTAATTGAAATAGGTTGTTTGAAGATTGATAAAATGAAACATGGGAAATAAAGGTGGAGGATGGTGAAGAGGACAAAAAATATGAGAAAGGTGAGAGTGATGATGCTCCACACACACAACAAGCGAGTCTAAAGCCTAGTAACTGAAAAAGCGACGAAAACGGTTAACGTGCCTATCTTCAAATTTCGCTTATGTTGTCTTTCTCTCTCTTTCCATCTGTTTCTCTTTCATCCGATAATTTGTTAGCATAATAATATCTTGTTTTTGAATGTAATTTACTTGCAAGACATTGAAGACATTCCTCAACAATTCTCATACGCGACATCTATCAACTGAGGTGACATGCATGGCAGCTAGGCATATTCACGGTATTCATCTGAAGGTGAAAATTATCTCATCCAATTATTAAAAAATTATCTAATTTAAATTGATTTGAAAATAAAATAAAATTTAAACCAACTCAATCTAAATTTGTGCGATTTAGATTTTTTAGTTAATTCAGTTTTGATCTTGCTTTTTTAAGAAACAACATTTTATTTTTGGCCAACAAATAAGTAAAATTTCATTAAATAAGAATAAAGTCTCGAAATAATGCATGGATTTTTCTAATGGCTAATTTGTCACTTAAGGGACAACATTTGATAAATAAAATATCAAATATATAATAGATAGTGGCCAATTCAGAATTTTTTTTTAGTAAGGACAAAAAGAATAGGCTATAATATCTTTACATACAAAAAATATAATAAACTTTAACAAAATACACAGTATCATATATAGATTTGAAAAAGTATAATAAATAAAATTAATACCAACTTATTTTTCTTTTTCTTTTTTATAATGTAATATATTATTTTTTTATAAAAACATATTTTATAGTAGTAACATCTAATTTTTATGAGGGTGAAAATAATAATTATTTAATATATTCAAATAAAAATATTTATTTTGTGGGGCATTTGTCTCCAGAACAGCCTTTGTACATCCACCCCTGATAATAAGTATAAATAAACTCAATTTAAAGTATTAAATCACAAGTCGATCTAAATTGTACATCACAAGTCAAATTAATTTCAAGTTTTCTAAAAATACAACTACATAATAAATTGAATATTATAGCAACTATTAACTTAGGATTGATTGAGGGATAAAATAGAAAAAAAATACATATTTAGTATGTTTATGGTTATGTTTATTTCGATTTTGATTATGAAAATAAAATACTAAACCAAACTTTATAAAACTATTAACAGTTTATTTAATTTTTAATTAACGGTCAGGATCGATTTTTAAACATCCCTCATCCTTTGTAAGGTACCATTGTTTAGCACACAATTTCAGAATTTCTCACTCTGATCTTCTCTCCAAAATCACATGGGTCGTTTTATTAGTGTTTTTTTTAAATTTTATCACGAAATTAAGTTTTAAAAAAAATCTAAAATATTATCAAATTTAAAAGATTTAATCATCACTAAGTTTTTCTTTTACATTTTTCTTAGCAGTATTCTATCATAAAAAACTTCATAATTCTACCGTTTAATTGCTTATTAGTATCCTAAACATATTCAATAACATCCTCCCCCTAAAATACCGCATTTTAAAAAGAAAATATGATACTTTGATAGAAGTTTTTTCATTTAATTTTTAAAAAATATAACTGATAAGTATATTTAATATCTTTAATTTTTAAAGAATTATTGCTAATTTTTGTATTATTCTGTCAAAAAAAATTCATTTTGTATTATTACAAGTTTATCCAGATGAAAAGGTAAAAAGAGAAAATCGATATGGCAGCAGCATTAGAGAGAGAGTGTTGAGTTCAGTGTCTCCCTCTTCGCCACTGCAACTGTTCTTTTCCAATTTCACTCTGCACCATAACAATCATAAACGAAGCCGTTTGAATTTCGTCATCCATCCCCACCTCAGCGAAACCCACATTTCAGTGGGAGCTTATGGCTTCCATTCACGGCAATCTCGTTCCCAACTTGTCCTTCAATCGCTTCCAGGTTACCCTTAACTTCAATTTTTCACCTTATCTGCACTTTACATTTAAACTCTATGAACAATAAATAATAATAGCAATTCAATTTTGAAGTGGGTGAGCTGAACAATTGCACATTTTTCTTTCTCCTATTAATATTACATATTTTTATTGTATGTGAAATGTAGCTGATTTAATTTAATTTGTATTATACTATGGTTGAAACATGAAACGTTATATAGACACCACCATCCTCGTACCTTGTTGGTGCTGGTATTGTGCAACGTGGAGTTAGTTTGAGCAATTCTGGAAGGAGGGTTCCTTGCATAAAGTGTGAACAGAAAGATGATGAACAAGTTCAGCATGTGTCAGTTGAGCGTCCACCCTATTACAGTTACTTGGACTCCACCTCCGGCCAGCTTGAGCCGGCTTCCGGCGCCCGAGCGAGTATTCCTGGTCGGGAGTATTGGCCCGAGGGAACTGCTAGTCGCGTGAGGGCTGCAAGGGCGCCTGCTCCAACTGCTGAATCATCAACCTCTCCGTCTTATGGAGCCAATCCTGGAAGTAGGAGGAAGAATTACAAGACAACTGTTCCTGCTGCTGCTTCGTCTCAGCCTATTGTTGAATCAACTGGCACTGGTTCTGGTTCTTCTGAAGTTTTTGTTGAATCTCCAGAAGAGTCTCAGGATGACTTGTCTGACTTTGTTGTTTATCAGTCTGAACCCGAGGAGGAAGAGTTGAGTGAGTACGAGTTCAATAAGAAACTTGGACTTCCTCATCCGTTTGTGGATCCAACGGTTAATAAGCCGATAGAGGGGACGCTTTCTAATGACGAGCTGTGGTGGAATTGGAGACAGCCGGAGAAAGAACAATGGTCCAGGTGGCAGAGGAGGAAACCTGATGTTGAAACGGTTAGTGTACATTCATTGGTTTTGTGCTTTATGGTTGGAATTTATTTTATCTATGGATTAATTCACCACAGTCAATTTATGGATTAAAGGGTCTAGTGGCCAATTCATTTTTTCTGTTTTGTTAATTTGGTTGTAGAGGCTTCACGAATTTAGGTTGTAAAGTCATTTTTTTGTAAGATGCTTCCGTCAGATACTTTTATTTGTTTGATCGTTATGTTCATCAGACAAGAGATCTAAAAGGCAGTCATATATGCTGAAGTCACAAATTCTAGTTTTGTTAAGGCTTAATTACTTATTTGGTTCCTATACTTGCACAATTTTTACATTTTAATCCACTTTAGTTGCTACTATTGGAATAGTAGCAACTAAAGTGAATTAAAAAATGTATGTGTAGGAACTAAAACAAGTTATAGAGTGTATGTGTAAGGACTAAAACAAGTAATTTCTAAGTGTAAAGACTAAAACGTAAATATTGTGTAGGTACAAGGATCGATGAGTAATTAAAGCTTTTTGATAATTAAATCTTACATCTTGAGTCTGAACTTCTCTACCATTTTTCAGGTTTTCCTGAAAGCTATGGCAGAAACTGGGCAAATAAAGCTTCATGGTGAACACCCAACATTAGCAGAAACTGCTCTTTACCGAGCAAGACGTGAAATTTTTAAAGAAGAAAGGTACTCTTGACTATAGCTCACAAATTAGTTCTGATAAGCCTAGAAATAAAAGTGGTGTTTTTGTAGTGCCCTCTAAATGTATAACATATAATTAAGTAGAAAGGTTAAACAACAGTTGCTTGAAAATTGAATTTTTTTAAAGGAGTACATGACACAATTTACATCGTGAATTTACTGTCCCAGCCAAACATGTGCTGCTCCAAGTTTATTTAAGCCCCCTCCATTTAATGTATTTTATAATAAAACTGACTTAAAAAAATGCAGCACCAGTCGATATGCTTCATTTATTTAAAAGGTGCAAGTTTGAGTTCTTCTTCCTTGTTAAAACGGATGTTCTGGGTGAGTGGCAGATTCCAACACTCTTTCAAAATGTATTTTTTCAAAAGGAAAGGAAAATACACTATTAGTTGTAGTTTCTTTTTAAAAATAAAAGTAAAAGCAAAAAAGCATAGTCAGATGCAGGAAAAAAATTGAGAAAACCTACCTAGTACCTATTATGACTATGTTGGGTTTTAGAGTGCCTAAACATAAGTGCGGAGTTAAATTTAATTTTTCATAATTGTAAAATTCATATATCAGAGTTGATTTTCAAATTCAAAATCGCTTGCTCATAATTCGACACACAGAAAATTCCCACTATCATTTTTTTTATAGTAATAATTGCTTTAAACTGGGAAAATGTTAAAGATAATAGCTTCCTGTAGTATTTTGTCTCATCAAATAATAGAATTAATTAAGAAACTCCTTTTTTTTCAGGCTTCAGGCTGAGCAAGAGAGACTCGAAAGAGATGGTCCAATTGCATACTATTCAGAATGGGTTAAAGCGTGGAAAAGGGACACATCTCATGAAGCTATTCAGAAGCATTTTGAAGAGACTGGAGAAGATGAAAATACTCAACTAATTGAAATGTTTTGCAACCAAACTGACCGAGAGTATCGTGTGATGATGGGGACAGATGTTCGAATCCAGAGGGATCCTTTAGCAATGCGAATGAGGGAGGATCAGATAAAGCAAAGTACTGGCTTTAAAACTTAAATATTTGTGTCATGACTGTATCTTTTTTAGTTTTAGGCATCATATGTCATATTGCCACTCTTCTTATTTTTTTATTCTAAATTTATTTTTTCTTTATTTAGCGCTGTTTGTTACCATTTTGCAGGAAACAATACTAATCTGTATTTATAAGTATTATTGTGCTGTTATTTGGACCTAGTTTTGAATGTATTTAAGAAAGAAAAGAAAAATTAACTGAGAAAATATATCAAAAAGGATATTGTTGACTTCCATATGTTATTGTATCTACTTACTGATCATCTGCTTTTCTTCATATGTCTGTTCTCCTTGTTCTTTTTTTTGTTTTCTATATCAGTTTCATGATAACTGACTAGAAGTCTTCAGCTTCTTACATTTTATTTTGTCCTGGAAACTCCAGACTTACATTTATTTCCTGTTGCTTTATTAAATGTCATCTACTTTTACCTTTGAGTATTAGTGTTAAACTAGTCACCAGTTACCCTGATGTTGTCATAATTTATGCATTGGCATCTACTTATCTAATAATTTTGCTCACTTTCCTGTAAATATTTTTAATCCAGAATAGTAGTTGAAAAAGTTTTCTTCTTTCTTGCAGTATGGGGTGGAGATCCAGTTTACCCAACTGTGAACTATATTCAAGATCCAAATGAAGTGATTGACTACAGGGGGCCTGATTTTCATGAACCAACACCAAATATGGTGGCTCATCTGAAGGAGGTTATTTATTTTAAGCTCTTCTTCCTTGTTTTCTTATTATTCCTTTTTCCATTAAAATGGGGGTAAATTCTACTAGTTAATCTCTTTAGATGATTATGAACATATCTCCAGGATGGAGAGCTCAAAAAAAAAAAAATTGGGATAAATTTTCTTGCTCTAAAAAAACTTGTGATTATTTTATTTATGCCACAATTTCTGAACTTCTTTTCTTTATATGATCAGCAAGGAAAAATCATTTCAAGGGAGGAATTTGACAAGATCATGGCTAAGGAAAAGACTGATCAAATTGAGGTAAGGAAGTTTGAACTTTATAGTACTCATTGAGTGGGTTATTTTGCAAACAGATGGGTTAGTGTTGGAAGGTGAAATGCAGACATTTGCATAATTTGCCAAGTTCTAGCCTTTTTGGATGAGATCTGTTGTTTTATTAATATAAGGTTATCAGTTGGAAGGATTAATAGCTTAAAGGTTTTATAGAAAAATGATGTTTTTGTTCTATTAATTTGTTCTGCTTAATCCTGGTATCTAGACAGCCTTATATATAGAAAAGGAAATCAATATTTTTCAAAAAAAAAAAAACATCCATTGTCTTATATGAACTTCTGTATCCTTTCCTTTGCCTACTTTTATATTGCTAGCTTCTCTTCCAGCTTCCTTCGAAGCTGATGAAGACCAACTGGGATATAGACATATTGACATAATTTGTTTTTAAAATCCAAGCTTGTAAAATGCAATCTCAAAATCCCATGTTTTTCCCTTTATGGTTAGATTCACTTGTCAGGTAACTGACTTATTTGAAATAAAAATAAACTTAATAAAAACATTCAAATAAAAGAAAAGTGAAAGCTTGGACTCTACCCTCAACTAATGTTGTTGAGGGGCAAGAGGTTAGAGTTTCCATAGAC
The DNA here is from genome assembly GCA_026544285.1 of Pachyrhizus erosus. NCBI lineage: Eukaryota > Viridiplantae > Streptophyta > Magnoliopsida > Fabales > Fabaceae > Pachyrhizus > Pachyrhizus erosus. The sequence goes on from JAMLFT010006725.1 coordinate 12,796, forward strand.
CCAAAGCATGGGAATGTTAGTTGGGCGTTTTGAACTGAGTTTTTAGTTCACATAGTCAAATAAGCAAAGCTTCAGACCAAATTTCACTTTATAAATAATGACATGGTTGGAGTTGGAAGCATCAAGGAGGTAAGGAGTGCCATTTACTTGTCTTTATGCTAATCCAGTGCTTAATGGGATGAAAATTGTAATTTTATAGGGAACCTTAAACTCTCGCCACTAGTAAAGAATGATCTCTGCTGACACAGTAGAAAGGGGAAAACTCATGAAATGTAGTTTTGTATGTATATTGACTTTCATTAGGTTTTCTGCCCGTCACTTCCATCGGAATTACTAGACTAATTGGAATCTGGATGGAAATAAAAAATGGTAGAGAAAGCTAGAAATCCAAATAAGAAAAAGGTTTAATTACTCATTGGTCTCAATAGTTATACAAACTTTATTTTTTAATTTCTATACTTAAAAATTATCCATTTTATATGGTAGAGACTTAAAGGGATAAAAATGATAAGTGTAGGGACTAAAAGGAATTAAAATTAATGTGTAGGAACTAAATGATTTTTAAGCATAGGAACTAAAAGTAAAATTTGTGTAATTACAGAGACTGAATAAGTAATTAAACCCATGAAAATTGTCTCTTTATTCTTTGATTATATTTGTTAAAGTTGAGCCATAGAAGGGGCAAGAGCCATTTCAAAGTAATATTTAATAAGAGTAAGTTTTCTCTTTATCATGTCAACCTATCATCTGATACTTATATCTTGTTTATAGCAGGATAGATGTGTGACCTATTTTCAATTTCTGAAAAGTTGTACATGGATTTATAATTCATTGACAACAAAATTCTTATGGAATTACACAGTATTGGTTGGTTTTTCACTTGAACTTCTTAGTTTATTAGAAGTGTCAAGTTATAAAGAGCTTCATATAACGAACCTCTTATAACAATTTCTTTCTGCTTTGAATCCTCCTTCATTCAAATACTACCTTTGATATGTCATTCTGTTATATAGTCTGATACCCTTTATTTTGCAATATGGCAGTCAACGGAGATGGATGAAGCTATGGCCAAAGCTGTTGACATTGGAGAAAATGATGTGAGCTTCTGTTCACCATCTTTATAGGATTTCATTTACAGTGGTTGTCCAGCGAGTTCTATTCCTAAATGATTGACTGTAAGTAACATCTTCCCCCGCCCCCTGTTTCTCTCTTTATTGACCAGGATGAGGAGGGTAGTGATCTTGATGATGGAGAGGAAGAGGGAGAGGAAGAGAAGCTCAGTGATTATTGGAGTGTGTTGAAAAGTACTCCTGAGCTTCGCAAGTCAAAGGTATTCTTGTAAATCAAATAGTTTCTAGTAATTCTGTCTCTGCTGGTGTCATCTATTTTCTAGTTTAGTAGCCTTAGATGGATCAAAGGTTTTCTGGTATCTCTTATTATTATTGGGATGACAATCAAATCAGAAATCTTTGGAATATATTTTTATGTTTCACATGTTTCTTTCTAATTTGTAACAACGTATAATCGATAAAATATCCCTTCCTCTGCTTGAACATGCAGCCAAAGCCAAAGAAAGATGATCCTATGTCACTGGACGAGGCTATAGACGATTCAGAAAATTTGACTGATTTCCTCATGGACTTTGAAGAAGAGTGACATGCCTCGTGAAGTGTTCCATGTTAAGTGGCGTATTGCATTGTAGACAGAATAGATGGTTTGGTTATTAGTCTTGTCAATTTCTTGAACTACAAGTAAACTCTAGGCATTGCCAGAATGGATGGGGTGGCCAAGGCGATAATTATTAGAGTGCGATTCTGAATGCTAGTTCAAGGGTTCTAGTTCTATTAAGTACTTGTTGTTAACACCTGTCTACATAAACAATTTTGATATCTGTCTTCATACGGAACTTAGCAGATAAATTAACTAGGAGTGACCATTCCAATATATTAAATATATTGGTGCATATTGTAATTTTGGTGCAAACTAGAATCAATATATTATTAAGTCACGTATCTTCTTTCTCAAGTAGTTCAAATAACGATGCCCTCGTTCATTGAGATTTACGACCTCCCTCAGATTTTGACCCAAGGCATACATAGACTTCAGATACTTGTAAACTCTTGTTTGCGCTAGTGAACGAGTTGTTGTGCTTGAAAATTTTAATATACACACAATCATCTTTTTTTTTATGTATAATTATTAACTGAATTTTGTGTTAAGTTTACAAAGGGGAATAGTATAAGTAATCAATCGTGTCTTCCAACATTTGTATCACAAAGTTTGAGAAGGTTTAGAACGCGTAAGATGAACTATTGTTTTAAAAAAAAAAAACCTTTTTTGATCCTGCTCCTTAGATGAAGTTATATTTCAAGGAACAAATCTCTGTTTAGGAACTCAATTTAAGTTTTAAGTGAGTATAGCTGTTGAGAGGGATGATGAATGACAACTGGAAAGTAGATAATAATAGAATTAAATGAATTGTTGGGCAGCAACGATAATTTTCCGTTGTAAAAGAGAAAGATTAAATACAAAGATATTTTTATTGCTTGGGTTGAGTTATAATATAGACAAACAAATTTCAAGATAAAATATATTTTTAATTTTTATATTTTTATTTTATATTTAGATCTTAAACTTTTATATTAAATATTTTAATTTAAACATTTTAATTCTTAAATTTTATAAAATTCAGAAACAATTTTGAATAAACTCGAATGAGATTTGGTTGCTTCAATATATTTGAGTGCAACTCTTTTGTTTGAGGTGTTATATTAATTTTATTTAATTGAATGACTATGGTTTATTTAAAAAAAATAAAGGTTTAAATAATATTTTGATCTATAAAAAAATAATTTTTTTATTTTAATCCATTAAAAAAATTTATTTTAATTT
>JAMLFT010006726.1:0-15687 GCA_026544285.1 Pachyrhizus erosus
AACTTTAGTTTTTAAAAATAAATTCATTTTTAAGCCACAATAATAATAATAATCAAACTAGCAAAGAATGCAAGAGTCTTATACCAAAACAGAAAGCGACATCCGAAAACATTATTGCCATACATGTTTACCAAATCCTTCCTATTAATCACCTCTGCTATGAATCCACCACAAGAGATTGGTTAAAGAGTTCCCATTATCAAAACCTTTCAGTCTTTTAATCTTCTGCAATGCACATTCTTTATCATAAATTCCTTCAAGTGCATACACAAACCCCTTCCATCCTTCACCAACACCATCCCTATTCAAAGCAGGCAAAGGCCACTTCACAAGCTCCTTCACATAGTCAACATTGGGGAAAAGGACTTCAGAAATAGGCACCAATGGCAAGAGCTGAATGCCATGCCTACACTTTCCAATCTGCAGGACCAAACCACAGTCCACTGTCTCTTTTGTGTCCAAGTTCATGAAATCTTGCTCAAGTGAATAGGCTTGAGGCTTACACTTCCTACCCCATGCTTCGTTAATCATTGTAAGCACTGCAATTCCATAAATGAAGTACCCCAAATGAAAATCGTGTTCATTGTAAATACCAAAAGCAAAATCAGCACGAGTATTAGTAGACCCTTATTTGGTGATGAAGCCTCTCCATTTTTTATCACGAAGAAATCCATTCCCTTTAAATTTTCTCTCCGACCGTGGCTCAATGGTTTACTTTAAAAACTTGCAAACCTTTGGAATCACATCAATATAGCTCAACTCCTCAGCAATCAAGGCCAACCTTGCAGCCCTTGCAACCAACTTCCCATAAAAATATGAAGTTGTTGTTATCGTTGATGAATTTAGGCCATTAACATCTTTCCATAGGGAAAAAAAAAAATTTCATCATGGGAATTTTCTTTGACTCCCTTAATTGAATGCCAAGTTAAAATACAGGATCAGTTTTCAAAATCCATAAATTTCCAATGACACCAACAAGATCCCCATCAATGCTTCTGTACTTAAAATCACCAAGAAGCTGGAGATGGAGATGGTGAGCCAACAATAAAATTCCAAGACCCTTTCTTCTGTCACTTATGCTCCACACGAAAAGGTTCTTTAAACACACTTCACCTGACACGGGGTAACAAGAACTAAACTTGTCAAGAACAGTCTCATGTTTTGAATTAGGCAACAGAGTTATCCAGATTGTGTTAATAAATGGATTAGAAGTGACCTCAGAAAATGGTAGAAAATGCATTAGAAGTGTGCGACTCAACATGATGGGAAAGGAAGCATAAAGGAGCTGTTTGACTGTTGTTGAACTTAAAGGTGAACTTGGTGTGGGAACTATTTGAAAAGAATGAGATAATGTTGTGGATGGTGGTGATGGAAAGAGGGGTTGGCTGTGTCGGACACAGTCACAAAGGGGCTTCCCCTAACAAGAAAAATCCTCATATTGGAAGAAGGGATATCCAAGGTGACACTGAGATCACTATAAGGGGAGATACGGTGTCTCCCATTCGAACCTTGATTGGATGAAATGGTGAGATCAGGCTTGAAGGGTTGGTAAATGACAGCAGAACTTACTTGGCGAGAGGGGTTTGAGAGAGAGCGTGATGAGTTAGAGGATCTAATAAGATAAGGGTGAATGTATTCAGGTTGGTCACCATTTTTGAGAACTTAGTTTTGGAAGAATGAGTTTGTGGGAAGTTGATTTGATTGAAGAAATTGGGATCAGGGAGGACAGTGGATCGACCCTTAGGGAAGATGTAAGGAGTATTGTTTTGGGTGTTAGCCATTGCTGTTAAAGGTGGTGGAATTAGAGGTTTAGTATGAAGGTGGTGATATATATAATACATTTTCTTTAGGTGGTGATGTACTTATGTGCGTGGGTTTTGGGGTATGTAGGGGCTGTGGTGAATGCAATACTTAATGATGGGAATTTTTTGAACATACACTAGCAGTTAACGAAATTCAAAAGGGTGCAATTGCATTGGCAGAATGATCACGCTGCTATTTTAATGACTATAAAATTAATGGTATGTTGGTACCTCTCATAATGGTGGTAAGGAGATGGAACCGTTTGCATTTTGCAAGGATTGATAATGGCGTTTGCTATTCGAAATTGGGCCGAGCACAATTGGTCCAATATTAAGTTGGCCTGAGAAGCTTAAGGGCATGCCAAGTGGAGGAGTTTGTTGTTTGCACTTTCCAAAAGCTGCAAAAGAAGATTGCAATATTTTTGTAGTGTTTTGGACTAAATAATGAATAGCTATTGCTAAACATTTGCAATTCGTACCCTTGCTTTATCATGACTATATGGTTGCTAGTATTGAGAATAGCAAAAGTCTTTTTTTTTTTTTTTCATTTCTTTGTCATTTTATCACCGAAAGTACCATTTATATTTTGTTGGGAAGAGAAGAAATTGAGGGAGAGAAAGTAGGTAAGTTAAAAGGAAAAATAGATGAGAAATAGATTGAAAATAGAATTTGTTTGTTCGAAAAGAAATAGGGTGAAATAAAAGAAAAATATTTGAATTGAAATTATTTATTTATGAAAAAAGAAAAATAGTTTTTAAATAAAAAATGTTGTACTATAGGAGTCGTTGGTTTGTTTGAAAATTTCTTAGCTAATTCGGTGCTCGTACCAAGAATATGTTGCCTTTCTTCGCTCGCCCGTTCCTTTACTTGCTATTTTGCTCGTAACAAACAAATCATTAAGACATTTACTATCATTACTTTTATTAATTATTATCATAAAATATACAAAAAATTTATAACTATATTTTAATATTTTAAATCAATTTTTAAATATCATTTTATATTTATATTTTAAATAATATAGTTGTTTCAGGAAAGACAAGTATTTTAGAAATTATAAGAAATTTAATTAATTAATTACAGATAATCATTTTTTAATGAATGTTATAGCATATTAATACTTTTTTTTATACATAATCAATTTCTAAATTTAAAATTTCGTTTTAAAATCATTTTAAAAAAATGAGTTTTCTAACATTTTTTCAGTAAATAAACTGGATAGCTATATATTTCTTTTCAAACTTACTTTTAAGTTTTTAAGTTCTCTTGCTCCGTCACGATTTCAGTTGTAGAGTAATAAAAATTCAAATGGGGTAGATTAAAGAATTCGAAGTAGAGAGATTATTAAAGTAAATGCAACTGTGACAGAGTCTTTTTCTATACATACTGTATTCTATCTACAATAAAACTAATCCTTATTCACATGCTTAATGCTCACCTATCTAAGTATTGTTCAGCTTTGTTGATTCATGCTTCCAATTTTTATGCACACTATTCCCAAATATTTCACATTATTTACACAGCAAAAGCATTTGGCTATGAAGCACTTAAAGCAGAATGGTGAAGAAACAAGAGATCGACAAGTACTCCCATCTCTTCCCTCCTAAGATTCCCTTCCTTTACTTAAATCAATGATTAAATCCTCTTTACTCCCACCCTTCCATCATTTGTTTCTTTTTAATCTCATCCAAGTCCCTCTCATCAAACCAAGAGAAACCCTTCTCCTCAACTTCTGTTAAAATCAATAAACTAAGCTCAACCATCCACCAAGCATAACCCAAAATCAATAAACTAAGGTGAACAATCCCACAAGCATCAACCAAAATCCAAACCCCAAACCCCACTCTCCTACTCTTAACAATTTAATATCAAACCAAGTTGTAGATAGAGTAACTGCCAATGAAGAAAAGATTCATAATCAACTTGAGCAAACACTATAAAACCCACCACCACAACACCACAATCACACACCATTCAAGCAGGGATCACCATAATATTTCACACCACTTCCACCACCTTCAAAAGCAATGGCTAATAACCAAGACATTACTCCTTACATCTTCCCACAAACAAAATCCACTGTCCTCCCTGACCCCTCCAATTTCTTCTCCTCAAACCTTCTCTCAACTCCACTCCCCACAAACTCTTTCTTCCAAAACTTTGTCCTCAAAAACGGTGACCAACCAGAATACATTCATCCCTACCTCATCAAATCCTCCAACTCTTCACTCTCCCTCTCATACCCATCTCGCTTTTCCACTACAACTTACATATACCAAGTCTTCAACCCTGACCTCACCATCTCCTCAAAGCAAAGTTCAACTGGAAAACACACAATCACTTCCTTCAGTGATCTCAGTGTCACTTTAGATATCCCTTCTTCAAACCTACGTTTTTTCCTTGTAAGGGGAAGTCCCTATTTGACGTTCTCCGTGACCCAACCAACCCCTCTTTCCATCACCACCACCCATTCCATTGTCTCCTTCTCTTCAACTGGCTCTACTTCCATTAACAAGTTCACCATTAAGTTTGACAATGGCCAAACATGGCTCCTCTATGCTTCCTCGCCCATCAAATTGAGTCAAACCAAATCTGAGATTACTTCTGAGGCATTTTCTGGCACAATTCGCATAGCCATTCTACCTAATTCTGATCCACAAAACGAGTCAATTCTTGACTTGTGCAGTTTTACTTACCCCGTGTCAGGGAATGCTGTGATTAAAGAACCATTCTGCGTGGAGTATAATTGGGAGACAAAAGGGTCTGGTGAATTGCTACTGTTAGCACACCCTCTCCATCTTCAGCTTTTGTGTACTACAGAAACTGATGTGGCTGTTATTGATGACTTTAAGTACAGAAGCATTGACGGGGATCTTGTTGGTGTCATGGGAAACTCATGGATTTTGAAAACTGATCCCGTTTCAGTTACATGGCATTCTTCAAGGGGTGTCAAAGAAGAAAACCTAGATGAGATTGTTTCAGCACTTGAGAATGATGTTGAGTCTCTAAAAATGGAGACCACTGAGTCTTACTTCTATGGGAAACTCCTTGCAAGGGCAGCAAGGCTGGCACTGATAGCTGAAGAGGTTTTCCTCTATGATATGATTCCAGAGGTTAGCAAGTTTCTGAAGGACACCATTGAGCCATGGCTGGATGGAACTTTGAAGCTAAATGGATTCATGCATGATAACAAATGGGGAGGCATTATTACCTATAAAGGTGCTGATGATGCTGGTGCTGATTTTGGATTTGGTATTTACAATGATCACCAGTACCATTTGGGGTACTTCCTTTATGCCATTGCAGTGGTTGCAAAAGTTGACCCAGCATGGGGGAGAAAGTACAAGTCCAAGGCCTATTCACTCATGCAAGATTTTATGACCTTGGACACAGAATCAAACTCCAATTACACAAAACTAAGGTGTTTTGACCTTTACAAATTGCACTCCTGGGCTGCAGGTACAGAACAAATCAAAGAATGAATGAACAAATTTAGTGACAAAAATTGCTTTTCTTTCATTAATTTTAGAGTGATAAAATTTTAGTGAATTTTTTTAAAATTATATATAGATTGTTTCTTCACTTATTATAATTTTCCTTGTATTAGGGTTAACTGAGTTTACAGATGGAAGGAATCATGAGAGTACTAGCCAAGCTGTGAGTGCATATTATTCTGCAGCCTTGATGGGTATGGCATTTGGTGATGTGCAGCTTGTTGCCCTTGGATCAACACTCGCAGCATTGGAGATTCGTGCAGCTCAAACGTGGTTTCAAGTGAAAGTGGATGGGAAAATGTATGAAGATAGTTTTACAGTGGAGAATAGGATAATGGGTATTCTTTGGGCTAATAAAAGAGACACTGATCTATGGTTTGCTTCTCACAAGCTTAAAGAGTATAGGCTTGGCATTCACCTCTTGCCCATAATGCCTATTTCTGAGGCCTTATTCTCAGATGCTGGCTATGTGAAAGACCTTGTGGAGTGGGCTTCGGCTGATTTGAACAGGGAAGGTGCTGAAGATGCATGGAAAGGGTTTGTCTATGCCCTCCAAGCAGTTTATGATAATGAAGGTGCATTGCAGAAGGTAAGGGGATTAAAGGGTTTTGATAATGGAAACTCTTTGACTAATCTCTTGTGGTGGATTCATAGCAGAAGTGATGGACATGATGAGTAAGAGAGATTTGGTTGTTAAAATCATTATTTCTCTTATTGTTATGACCATAAAAAAGGGGCACTCTCGATATTTAGAAAGAAAATTATAATAAAGTTACAATGATATCATGCATAGTAACGTACATCTCTATTAGAGATATATAATACCTGTGAGTTTGTGTAAACGTGTAATAAAATATATGTATATAATTTCAATGTATGAATGAATATGTGTTAAGAAATAAAATGTTTATTAATTTATGGTTTGTTGTAAATGATTCATTGTAGACGGTATTTTTAATATATTATGTTTGCTTTTCGTTAAAGTGGTGGGTGTTACTCTTTTCCTTATACTCTTTTCGTCTAATGTTTCTTCATAAAAATTTGGATAAATACTTTTTGTTTCTTTGAGTATAACACTTGGTAGCTTAAGTAAATATACATTTGATATTCTTATTTATTTTAAATAATCTACATTTCCTAAAGTTGATAATATTTTACCATCATCAACTCGTACAAGTCATTTGTTAAATTCACCTTTAACTAGTCTATTTAAGGCTTCAAAGTAATCCTTTATCAATCGAATATTTTTAGTCTATTTTTATTTCAACTTAAATTTTTAAAATTAATATTTATTATTTTTAAATAATATTTCAAAAGAATAAAAAAAACACGAAACGATTGTTTTTCTAAAATAAATTAAACTAAGTATGCATATATTTTTAATTCATTACTTAGTATCTTAGAAAGTGTTTAATGATATTTAAAACTTATTATGAGTCATTTCACCTTAAAGAAATAATAGTGATATAATAAATATAATTGTGGAAAAATAATTACGAGGTAATCGAAATAAAACAAACGTGTACATATTGTTTTTTTTATCAGTATATATTGATTAAATTACATAATTAAAATAGTGTTTAAGTAGATATAGACAAGAGATATTACATTATTAATATATTTTGTATTATATTTAAATATGTTTTTAGTATTTTAAATTTAATTTTTTATTTTAATTAAAAAACTGTTTTTTAGTCTTTAAATTTAAAAAATGTTATTTTTAATCCATCAACTTCATATCAAGAGATTAACAAAAACTTTAAAAATAATTTTTTTAGTTTCTTAAATTTACTTTAAAGACTAAAAACAGTATTCTACAAATTTATAAACTAAAAAGAATATATTTATAATTGAGGAATCAACACTAAAATATCTCATTTAAAGAATTAAAAATATATAGTGTGCCGCTGCCAAAATATCTAGGGAGCAAATTTTATTTTCAACGGTGTGGCTAGCATTACAAGCACGGTTGAAACGTATGCTACCTTTCCCAGTAACCTAGCCATAGGTATATAAGAATTTTCTATCATTTTCCCTTTCTTCTTATAATATAAATTAAAAAATATTTAATATAATTAGAGAAATATATATATGTAATCAATTTAAACGCATAAGTAAAAAATATAAATTACTTATATTTAAGACAAAAAAATTGTAAAATCTTTTTATATGAATTAATTTGAAAATATAAATAATTAAAAAAATAATAATTTAAGAATTAAAAAAATAATAATAAATTTTTAATAATAATAATAAAGCTACTTGTTATTAAAAAGATAAATTAAAGTAAAATAAGACGTCTTATTACATAATAAGAAGTCAGATTTATAATATGAATGTTAAATTATTTATAATATTATTTGTTATTTTTTAAAAGTTTAAAAAACATATACACTTATGACTGAGAAAGTATATGTTTTGCTAGATGCAGTGAACTACTTTTGTTTGTTAAGTAATTAAAGTAGAAATAAATATTATCAAATATTATCAAAGGGCTGAAATTTTATTAAAGAATGGGTCATTATATTTTCTTTTATAACTTCCACTTGAATATTTTCTATAAAGATCAATCCTACTCAAGTCAATTAAAATTATTATAAACAACAAAAATCTTCTACTAAATATTTATTCTAATGTATCTCCATATTTAGGACTCAAATCTAAATTACTGATCAATTTGAAACAATTGTATATCAGTTCATTCCGCACTTGGTGTTACTTTCCCCTTTGAATCCCATATATGTGTGCTTTAATGACTTGTATAATAGTCATATTGGTTTTGCATATATTAAGAACCAATTATCATCGTCATATCGAAATACGTTTACAATACATGGATCCTATACTCTGAATTATTATAAGACATTTTTATACAAATCCTAAAACTTGAGTTAGAAGCAACCTCAAAAATATCTGAAGTGATCTTAAACGAAAAACAAAAAGTTTACTTTTATCCTAAGTTTAAATAAAGAGGAAGAAAATCAGAAGAGATTTTAAAAAAAAATTATAAAATTCTCTTATTTAATTAGAGAAAAAATGAAAAGAAAAATGTAAGAAAAGTTCATTTTGAAAAGGTAAAAACACAATACTGCTCTTAACAAGTTAAGTTCTTGTACCGTGAATGTATCATGTGAAGTTGTTTTCAGAGAACCATTTTGTCTGGGATATAAGTGGAATAAGAAAGGATCATGGGATTTGCTACTGTTAGCTCACTACCCTCTACATCTTAATAAAGATTGTGTCTAACTTGGCAGTGATGTCACTATTTGATGATTTAAAATAGAAGAATTTAGCATTGATGGGCAGGGATTAATGGGTTTTGAGTATAGAAGCATCTCCTTTTCTCAAATGCTGACTATGTGAAGGAACTTGTGGAATGGATTTTGCCTACTTTTGCTTAGGAATGGTGTTGCATAGGGATGGAAGGGCTTTGAATATGCCCTTGAAGGAATTTTTTATTATGAAGGTGGATACCAGAGGATAAGAATTAAGATTAAATGATGATGGAAACTCTTTGCCCAATTTCTTGTGGTAGATTCGCAATAGAGGTTAAGGTGATAAGTATGAGTGATTAAAATACAACTGCTTCATTGGTGAAGTAAATAAGTAGATAATTTTTTTTGCATTGTACTTTATTTTGATATTTATTAGAAACATTATTAACACGTTTTTTTATTATTAAATAAACTTTCTTGTAATTTATAAAATTATATAAGCTTCTTATATTTAATAATTTTCTAGATTACGAAGATTATTTGTGCTATCATTTGATTATTTTTCTTGTATTGTATTTTTTTTGTTTATTTAATTTATAATTATTTCCTATGTAATTGACATGTTACACTGATGAAAAGGAGGATGATTGTTTGTGAAAGATATGAAACATAAATAAGGAATAATTTCAACTTTTAGTTTAGTAAACTTTCAATGGATGGATATACGAAGGGATTGAATATATATTAAAATGAGAGAAATTTAAAGAATATATAGGTATGAAACTATATAGTTGATTATAATTTAAAGAAATTGATTAATATTATATATGTATTTAGTCTATCACTTAATAATTATATTTAAATGTATATAGAGCAATTTAGAGATGGATAACCTCTTAAAAAGTTTTATAGGAAATATATGAATAAGGACAAAACACACTAAAAATGATTGCGTTTGATTTTGAAGATAATTACCAATTCCAAAAATGATTTGACACTAAAGGTTTCGAAGAAGGATTTTTCCTTAATGGTGTGCTTTGACTATGATTAGATATATCTTTTAATTTTAATTATAAAACTGTCTTAACTAAAAGATAAAACACGAACACACATATATGTCACATTCTAAATGTTGATGAAGGAAATGAATGATCATTAGTGCAAAAGATATGAGATATAGATAGTAAATGACTCTTGGAAGGCTTCAAATACGAGAGACACATGAATTAATTGAATACACATTAAAAAATGATAGGGATCCAAAGATTGTGTATGTTTGAGATATGCAATTTAAGGATAACTTAACTAAATTTATTAGTACTGCCTTTGCTAATAAGATGCATCCTCTTTTTGGTAGAATTTCATAATTAAGCTCCTTGATTAAGACCAATATATTTTAAGGGTAACCCTTTGGGAAGTTTTTAGAAAAGTGTGTGAGTAAGGATAAAATATGCTAAATAAACTTGTGCTAGTTCATAATGATGGTTGCTGTTACCCAAATGGTTGACTAACAAGTTCAAGAAAAGATGGATGGAGTTTAATTATTTTTTGTAGAAATTTTTTTATCAAACATGTGAAAGATATAATTATTCAGTCAAAAAGTGAAACAATTTGATTAATAACAATAGCTAAATCCCTAATCCTTAAATTTAATACAAATATGACAATTATATAAGAAATTCAAAATTAGTGAGAAAAATAAATTGCATAAAACTAAATTGTAGGTTTAAAGAAGAGTAAATTAAGATATTTTACTTTGGTTAGACCATCAATCACTTATGACCTATATCTAGTCTTCAAGTTAAACTTGAGATCTTTTATACTAATATTAGATTATTATAGTAAAACAACTTTTACAATCTAGGATGCCTCACCTTGAACAACCCATAGCCTTAGAGATACTTCAACCTAAAATTTATAAATGAATACTTCACCTTTATTTTACAAAAAAACAAGAAACAACTTAAGTTGTTTACAATGAAAAAATTAAAAATAATTCATTGGCAATGGTTGACAACTCAATCAATCATTTACAATAAATAGGTATATTTTAAAAATGTTAATGATTTGTGTCAATTTACTAACAACTTGGTCATAATAATTATTTTTAAAATGGTTATGGTAATTAATTTTGTTATTAAAAATACTAAAAAAAGGATAAAATAAGTAGGAAAAGTAATTTGTCAAATTTAATATTTCTTTAGTGTTGCTATATTAAGATTACTTTTATTTTATTATTTTTTTGAAAGGCTAAATTACTATTATTAAAAAGGAAATAAAGTAAGATTACTTTTATTACTGTTTTAGTTGTGATGTTTTATGTTGTTTATAATGTTAATTATCTACAATAATAGGATATTAAAATTGCAAGATACAAATAATGATCAGGAAATTACAAATAAGTTTAGGATTTGTTAATTTGAATAAACATTTTCATAAGTACTTATAAGAGAAAGAAATAAGAAATGAAATATGCTTTTCATAAAGCTAAAATTAGCTTATACATAAGTTAATTTATAGAAGTTATTTTATATTAATTTTCTCAAAAAATTATTTTTAACTTATATATAAGTTAATATTTGCTTATGAAGAAAATTATTTTATTTTTCTCTTATTTTATTCACTTGGAGAGTATTTTTTACATCGGTTAAATTTATAACTGATGCAAAAATGATTGCACAAAAATCACAAAGGCCTTAGATCGCTAACTTTGTTCCCTTTTGTCCATGACACTTACTTCCTCACCCACCTTTAGCTTTGTAAACCTTTCCTCCATTATTTTTTTTATCCTCTTTCTATGTACCCAATCCTTCACCTCCCACTCCTCCCACACACATCACCCCTACTTGGGATTTTGCTAAATACGAGGCAAAAAAATGAAACCTCCATATGCATCACTACATTGTGTTGTTGATCTCATTCATGACCAATATGTGCCACCAAATGTCACGAAAACCCACTAGGATAGTGAAAAGTGTGTTGTGCCTCAAACACAAGGGGGACATAAAGGTGGACCCTTCAATAGTCAAAATGAAACGTCAAAGGACCTCATCTCAGTAAACCTATTGATGAAGGTGGAGAAAGCAAAGTGTCACCTTACCACACTATCTCTATGTGGTAGCATCCCATGGTCCTTGGATCACTTTGTATTAATGCTTAAAGAGTTCAACAATACAAACACGAACATCAACAACATTAAATTTGACTCTAGTGCTAAATCAATGTAGTACTCACTTATGTTTGACTCAATTTATGATTTTGAAATGCATTACATTCCATTTTTTTTTGTTAAACTTTTGTTTTTAATATATTTTTATTCTTTTATTAAGGCCATCATGAATCCTCTTTTTCAATTTTCATTTTCATGTTGAAGTTTGTATTCACCTTAAAAGGTTAGAAAATACACTAGAAGGGAGAAATGAATAATGTGTGTGTGATTTTCCCAAGCTTTTTGTAAACCTTTTACAAAGGACCAATAAAACAATGAAAAATGGCTCCACAAATTATGACGTATAAATTGTGAGGGATAAACACAATAACAAAAAAAATTATATTGGTTTGTTCCTACTCTTGAGCTATGTTTAATTCTCTTTCAATATAAGAGGTTCCACTAATCAAAAAATTGATTACAACATGAGTACTGACTCTGCCACTCCTAGCTATACACAAGTATTCTCTAAGCTACATTTGACTTTTCAACCCAAATATTCTTTTACTATTACTTTTGGCTATAACACTTAATCACCTAATTAAATTATTCAAAGTATTTTTTTTTTTTACTAT
Organism: Pachyrhizus erosus; assembly: GCA_026544285.1. Taxonomy (NCBI): domain Eukaryota; kingdom Viridiplantae; phylum Streptophyta; class Magnoliopsida; order Fabales; family Fabaceae; genus Pachyrhizus; species Pachyrhizus erosus. Next base: position 12,295 of record JAMLFT010006726.1, read on the forward strand.
AAGTAACTCCTGAATTTCATAGATCTTTACAAGAAGCAATAACTTATAACATGCGGATATGAAAGTTTAGCGCATATTAAAACTTAACAAAGTTAAGGGTATGAAAGGTTTATAAAGTATAATCTCAAGAAGACATTTAAGAATACAAGACGTATAAGGGCTTAAGATAGAGTTCATTCAAGTGTTTGTATTTCACTAACTTCACTCTAGGTCTTCGTGCATAGGTATTTATAGGCAAAGAGAAAATATGTTTATTGTGACTCAACATTATTCTTTCTTTTGCTCATTCTATTTTGCATTAAATGCATGACTCTTATTCAAATTTTTGTATTATATGTGTTAAACTATTGTTAGAGAAGAAAGAATATACTTGTCATTTATTTTTACCTCTTTTCGCTTTTTGATCTTTGACAAGTCAACTACTTTTCTAAATGTTCCTACTTCAGTATTTTCTTTAATGACAAACTTTAGAGCTCAAAATTGTTTTTGATTTGGAAGTCTGCTTATCTTCTTCACGCTTGTTGTTTTTCATTAAATGCTCATTTGAATTAATTGTTAGAGAAACAATAAGGATAGAATTAGAAAGAAACTATGATTGCAAATATCCTAGCCATTAAGAAACGTGTAAGATGTGTAAGTAGAAAATAAGTCTAATGTTACTTTATGGTTTATGTTGATTTAGGATGTATTTCAACTCCTATGTCTAAGATGTGTCATTTTTGTAAAACATGTTGAACATATATTCAACAAAAATGTCAATTCGACATATCTAGCGTTTTAGAATACTTAACATTTTTTGCTTAAGCTTTATGCGTCTAAGTTGAATAAATACTATCTTTCTATGATTTAGAATATATTCTTATCATCAAACCATTAGTACCCATCAAATTATAATATTATTTTATTATCATCAAAATTATAGATTTTTAAAAGGCTTGACGTTCATTCACGTCTTTGGTTATAATATGTCTATGTATTGATGTAATAAATTATATTTTGTACGTTTAAGATTTGTTGAGAATGTTTCAAAGAATAATTAGGATTTCTCAATTTCTCCATTTTTTATTTTATATTTTTTTCTTCTTTTTGAAAAGGAATGCAAAAACATCACAATAAGGTAAGACATCCCAACTAAGTTGGCATGCCCTACCATACATATCATATGCAACAAACAAAAATATTATATAACAAAAAATAGAAATGAACAAAAACATGGAGGGGGCAAAAACTACAACCCATTTGTGGAAAAAAAGCATCATCTAAACCAATAGTTAAGGAGAGGTAGCCTATTTCTAAAAATGGCTTTTTTACAAAATAGAGGAAGATAGTCAAACCAAATTTTGTGTTTGTTGGCATAGAGCATTGTGCACAATGGGGAAAAAACTACTTTTTCGATTTGAACACATTTCTACATTAGTTATAGTTTTAACAAATGTAGGAATTAGCATTTTTTTACATTGATTCAAAGTTTGATGTAAAACAACTAAAAAAAGACTACATTAACTAGATCTACATTAATTCTATAACCGATGTTAAATTCTCATTTGTAGTAATGCACTAACCCAAGAAAGCTAACACAAAAACAATAATAACATTGTGATGTTTACAAGATAAATCACTTAGGGCAAACGTAGCTTATGCAACAATAATAGTGGACCCAAGTTCAGATATCAAATCTAAAGGACTAAAAATAGTTCCTAAGTAATATAATTTTATGACAAATCAAACAGTTGACAGTTTGGAAATTATTATTCTAAACAAAAAAGTAGAATTCAATTTGGAAATTTAGGACATGACTTTACAAAGTTTCAATCCCACCAATTGATATTGAGAAAGTTTCTAAGTTAATCACAACGTCGATAATCTCCTAATTTAATTAATAAATCTAGGTCAAGAATTAAGAATTCTTTTTTTTTTCCTAATTCTTTCTTTAGTTTATAATATAAGATTGAATTAAGGTAAAAGGTTAAAGATCTCATACATTGATTAAGGGTGGTTAATTTGATCAAAAATTTGTAGAATGAGTTTGATCATGCACACCATATTAGATTTAATCATTTCACAATTTCATTAATTAAAAATAATTGAGCATTGACAAATAATCCATCTCTAATCAAAGTGATTAGTTCTAATTTAACAATACAATGCAATGAAACAATTAAATTGCAATAAACCTCAAGAATTTATTAAATAAGAAATTAGGTTCACTAAATTCCATTACATCACAACCTTAGTTGAAAAACTCTAGTTATCCATAGGTAGAAAGCAACAAAAAGTAATTAATGTAAGCATAAAGATTATAAAAGGAAAATAAAATTTCAAGAAAGTGATCATGTGATGAACACTACACTCTTCCCAAGCCTAATTCCTTTAACAAGCTTTGTCTCTCACTCAACATTCTATTTTTCTTAAACAAAGTAAAAGATAAAAACTTAAAATCCTTTTTCTTTTTTTCAATTTATAACATTAGAAATCACACTACTTTAGAAAGTTAGTATAATCGTGTTCTGAGTGTTGAAGATTTAAATTTCAAACTCTTGGTTGTGCTCTCAAGTAGCAAGATTGTGTTGAGACTTGGCATAATCGTGTTTGAAAAATCCTGACATTGAGCTCTCTTTTTGGCCAAAACTAAGCAAAATAAAGCTTTGTAAAACATGGTCATGCTTGAAGTCACCACAACTATACTTTGTTTAGCACAACAATACTCCATCTTGATGCTTTTTTTTTTTTGGCTAAATAATTCACTTTTAAGGAAAATTTACTTCTTAATTGCATGTTGACCTATTTTTTGCACATCTTAACAATACCTTAAGTTTGTCACAAAAAAGTTACTAAACAAGAAAAACAACTAAAAAAACTCCTAGTATTTCTCGTTCAACAAATGGTTGATCGCATTGACTTCGGGTTGGCTTAATGATAGATGCTCCATAGCTGGAAAGAAAAGAGTTGTGTCCATTGATATACCAATGATACTTAGCATCAACCAAAAAAGCTAACACAAAAATCATAACAAGCTTTCTTTCAAAGTGATCGGCACAAATTTTAGCATTCACATCTATAACATCTTGCTTTTAACATAATAAAATTACAATTTTAAAACTAGAAAAAATTGTCTTTCCTTATTTAAATATTTTAGTTTAGTCTAAATAAGGTTTAGAATTTTAGATTTTATAAGAAATATTATCTAGTCGATATTATGGAGAGAGAAATTATAATTAGTCAAATTGAGTTAAAAATAAGTTTAAATAATAATATAAATCAATAGAAATAGTTTAATTTTGAACAAAAATTAGATTTTTGATATCTTAGATGAAATAAAAGAAAAAAAGAAAAAAAATTAGAGAGTAAGAATCTAAATTTTTAGAAGTTAAAAATAAAATTTTATTAAACAAA
>JAMLFT010006727.1:0-15687 GCA_026544285.1 Pachyrhizus erosus
TCCAAATTTATTTAGATGTATTTGTATTTTAATTTTTATGTATTTTATTAATTTTTTAAGTGCGCAATTAAGTAGTGACTTTTCACTAAAAACATGTCATTTTATTATATATTTTTTTTTTGTTTTACTACTAATATGACGGTAAAATAGGTGAAAAAAAAAAGATAAAATGTAAAAAAATAAATGACAAAAATTTTATAAAAAAATAGAAATATAATAGTAAAATGTAAGAAAAAATTTTGAGTTGTAAATTTTTCAAAATAATGATATTTAAGTAATAGAATATAAAATTAAGTACAAATTTTAATTTTATTCTAAAAATTCATAGGATTAAATGATTTAAATAATAATTATATTTAATGACTTAAAAAATATTTTTTATTAATAAAAATGTCTTGTATTATTAATAACTGAATAAATATATTTGTTTTTGCAAAAAATGAGTAAATATTTTATTAATAAATTTCATAATAATTAACAGTATAAAAGGAAGAAAAATATTAGTTAATACTTTTAAAGGATTCAAAAAAAAAAAAAAGTGTCAGTAATGCATTTTCAAGGTGAATTCTAATAGAAACATTCTATTTTATTTTTCTTAACCTGATTAATAATATCTTATAAAAAAATTAATAATTAATATACTTGAATTTTTTTAAAAAATTTAATAATTGAGCTTTTCTTTTAAAGATTGAACTTAATTAATTCTATAAATAAATTTTATTTTGATACCTGATAATATTTTGATACAGCGTTTGTTAATTATCATTTTTATATTTTTAGTGATTGAAATAAAAATACTACTAATAAGTATCTTAAGAACATTATTAAAAATATAAAATAATAAAATATTATATTTAGTACATTGAGAATTTTTTAAAAAAGTCTTAACTTTTTAGTTAATACTTTCATACTTCTAAATTTGCAAAATTATTTTTAAGAAAACTTTTTAATAATATTGTCAACGAGTACTTTAAAAATATTTATTAAGTAATAAAAACTACAATATTCAATATAAAGAAGAAAAATATTATGATTTGTTTGCCACAAGATTTCCTGTATCTTTAGAAAAAACAATTTTGATTGAATCATATGGATTATTGATATTTAACACAATTTCATAATAATAATAAGATATTTTTTATTTACATATTCTTATAATGGTACTAAAAAAAACCTCATCATATTAATCTTAAAATGAAAAATAAATATTTTGTTAAAATATTAATTAATATCAGTGTAATTTTTTTGTATATTATAATCCAGAAGTTTGGGATGTGAGAGAGATATCTTAGCAAATAAGCAAATAATCGCGTGAATTGTTTTACACTTTGTTTTAATAAAAATAAATGGTAGGAAGTAAAGTGAATGAAGACAGATAGAAATAGACAATCTTATCTTACTAGTTTGGCAACATAAAGAAAAAGGGATCAAAAGAATTATATAATTGCAAGACCCAAGGAATTTTTTTATCCATTTCCCAATAGATATATAATTGCAAGACAGTGAGATGAATGTTTTTCACCATTTTACCTACTAATTTTTTTTTCTCTTCTTCCTCTTTCATATTCCTTTTACCATTTTTATAGGTTCATATGTAGAACAAAGTTTGCGGGTTGGTGCTTATCACTCATAATCCAATAAGTTAGAATCAGTTAAAATATAGGTCTCTTTAATTGTGGGGTTCTTTTACCCAGTCCGTATAACAGAGGGTTTGGTTTAAGGATTGCCTTGTGTACCAATTTTTATTTGTTTTTAATTTTAAATGAAACTAATGTTTTAAATAATGTAAAAAAAAAATAAACTATGATGTAAATGAAATCTTTTTTAATATTTTACTATTTCAATAATCACTTCTTATTTATTATAATTTTAAATATATAAATTCTTAAGGTGGACTACTGATAAGTTGTGATTTTTTAAAAATTTATACAAGAAATAACTTTGAATAAAACTTATTCCTATGACAGTCATATATTTTCTAAGTTAACTTTGTATTCATTTGATCACGTGTTATGTGCAAATAACATTGCAATTTTCATCATGGATATTTCTTTAAGGTAAGAAGGGGAGGAAGAAATTGTGGACTCAAATTTTGTTATTAAAAAAATTAATAATTTAATATTTAATAATTAAAAAAATGCATGTTGCGTGTTTATTTAATATTGTTTGTCTTTTCTTTCAAAGTCTTTAATAAGAGGAACTTCAACTAATGAAGTGAAGAAAAACAATTTTTATAAAACAATCAGTTGATTTAAAATTTATAAAAGATAGAAGAGAGAACTAAAATTTCTCCCCACCGAATCTTGGCTACTCTCAAAATTGAGGAAATTTAGAAAGAGAAAAAAAATTACATTATCAACTAAATTATTCTTATCTGAATAGTTTTGTTTAACTATTTTAAATATATAATAATAATTTTGTTTATTTCCTCCTAAAATACCCCTCCATTTTGGTAATTTCCTTTCTCTTTCATTCAAATTCCTTCCTTTTAAATCAACCAGTGCATTAGTGAAAGTGGTCAAATTCTGTCACTCGTATTCCATACATTTTCACTCCATCTCAACAAAATATTTGTTGCGGGAATAGACATGAAATAAAATTCTCCTGCAAGAAGACGATTCACTGGCTCAAATCTCAATTATTTGTTTGCTTATGAATTTGATTGTATCAATGGTCATTCACGCTCACTTAGAAAAGCAGAAATCACTTTTTATTCCTAGTTGGCATTTGATAAATTAAAAGAAATGCTAAATAGTGTTAAATTATGAATGCTTTCTTTCAAGTTACCCGTCCCACGAGTGCCACGTCATTTCATTGATGAATTCCATGGAAGTAACTAGAAGGAACTGCCACTCCCGTTGATAAGATCGAGCTTATCCTAACATATTTTAGCACAAAATATAAAAATAGTGTACGTTTTTTAAATTTCTCAAGGGTATGATCACAAATCATTATTAAATGGACAACACTAGAAAAAATGTGAATTATTGATGAAGAAAGTGGTCCCCATATTAGGCAATAGGCATCAACCACCTACCTACCCAACCCCACTCCTCTCAAGGTCACTCCTGGACTTGGATTAACCATAGCAAGTTATAACGGGCACAGGCGTGGATAAAGAAACTGATCCTTGGCATATACTTCGGGGAAGAGGACAAAAATATTGCATAGAAGACATGGTGGGGTCTGTAGAAAATAAAATAAAATAAAAAGATGCATAAATGACTCTGGTGTTATTTTTGATTTTGCAAATTACACAATCACATCCGTACACCACACATGAGCTGGGCCTCTTCCAACTTAAAAGTAGAGGATAACATTGGCCCATGACGCGACACATGCACCACCTAATAATCATTTTACATCTTTACAAACAAAATACAAGACTTAAAATTAAAAGAAAAAATAAAAAGGATAAAACAGATCATCTTGATGAAGTCAAACCGAAACCCACAAACATTGTTTGATTTTTTTTTTTTCCCCAACTTGATTAAGCATGAACCGTTTGATTGAATCACTTGGACTTGAAGGGAATGGCCCTGATCACTACCTGGTGGTAGAGAGCTGCAAGAGCTGCACCAATGAATGGTCCCACCCAGAAGATCCACTGCACAAAAAACGACAATCAATTAAAATCAGAGATCGGACGGTAGAGATTGGTTTTCCCGAAGATTCTAAAATTGGACAAATATTTCGTAAAATTAATTAATTATCAACTTACATGCTCGTCCCAACCAAGGTCTTTGTTGAAGATGATGGCAGCACCAAGACTACGAGCAGGGTTGATACCAGTTCCGGTGATGGGGATGGTGGCCAAGTGCACCAAGAACACAGCGAACCCAATTGGCAAGGGTGCCAAAATCTACTCATACATTCAACCCAAACATTCACAATCAGTTCACCAAAGTCGTATATTTATTTGAAAAAAATAAAAAGCAATTAAGAGAGAGATAGAGGCTTACAGGGACGTGAGAGTCTCTGGCGTTACGTTTGGCATCGGTGGCTGAGAAAACGGTGTAAACAAGGATAAAAGTGCCAACAATCTCAGCACCAAGACCATCACCTTTGGTGTAACCAGGGGCAACAAAGTTGGCACCACCATTCAACGCACCGAATTTTGTTTTCCCCTCAAAGCCCTTCACCACGCCAGCGCCACAGATGGCACCCAAAACTTGCATCACCATGTAGAACAACGCCCTGGGCAACGACAACTTCCTCGCCAAGAACAGCCCAAACGTCACCGCTGGGTTTATGTGACCCCCTACATAACACAACACAACACAACACAACGTTGTTTAACTTAATACTAAATTGTATTTTATTTTTATTTTTTTGAGAAATTGAAATAGAGAGGGACCTGAGATTCCAGCGGTACAGTAAACGAGGGCGAAGATCATGCCACCGAAGGCCCAAGCGATTCCTTGAATACCAACAGATTGGCACTTGCTGGGTGACCTCAAAACTCCCATGACGGTTAAGATGGTGATGTAGAGGAACAGAAAAGTGGCCACAAACTCGGCTATCCCTGCTCTGTAGAACGACCATGATGTAAACTCCGACGGGTCAATCAGCGGCGCCGGCGCCGGCTCCTGGTAGTCCTTCCCCTCGTCTTGGCTCTGTGCCGCCGTCCCAATCGGCTGTCTCTCCGGGAACTTGTTCGCTCCCAATGACACATCCTGCTCTTTCCCCTCCATCTTTTCTTTTCTCTTCTCTTCTCTTCTCGCCTCGGATTCCTTTTGCGAGTTATGAGTGAGTGAGTGAGTTAGTAAGAACGATGGTGCGGATTTATAATCCGAATCAGTTCTAGTTAATAGAACTGAGGGCGAGAGGTAGTGGAAGGTGGGTCCCCCGGCGTAATATGTTGAATTTTTTTTTTATGTTTTGTTTGATAGGGACTAATGATTGATGGGGTTTGTCCTAGCTGGCGTGATTCCAACCACTCCTCGAAAGACCGACCATGTTCCGCGCAGCACTGGAACGTGGATTACAGTGGTTTCGTAAAAATGCAACACAACAGGGAAGGAAGGGTGAAACCTTTTTTGACGGATGCAGAGACCGAATTCCACGTGGTCCTTGGCTGCTTTCGCTGCTGGGCGGTGCCATTGTCAAGGCTTTTCAAATATCACGCTGAACTCGCGCCTGAAATGGGACACGTGTCTCTACTCTTGCATTGGCACGGTGGGTTCGAGATTTATAAACCAACACGCAAATACTCCGACTGCTACTTTGCTGTTACTGCTGTCAGATGTCAACAGTTTTTTTCCTCTTTTTGTTCCTGTTTTGTTTTTTTAGAATTTGCCTCAGTTCAACCCCACTCGATTTATGATTATAATTATCGGCAATATTAGTTTTTAGTTTTTTTTTTTTTTCATTTATTATTTTGGCACATTCAAGATAAAAACAACTTACTATATCTTGAACATACATTCAACTGATCCTCTAATATGTATGGTTGAAGGAATAATAAATTTAAACTAAGAAAAGGTACAAAAGGAAAATTAATAAGTAATAAATAACAAGATGCATAGAACGTGTATAAAAATTCTTGATCACTTATTCGTTTTTGCAAATCTTTACCTACCAAAGTACCAATGTTTTATGAATATTTGGCACGAAAGTTGACAATATTGTAATCTCTAATGTTAATATGAAATGAAATCCATTTTTCACCGCATGGTAAGGAGTTGGAGGGAGATTAGAAATATACATCAATGATTAGATAAACAAGGTTTCTCGGAAAACAAAAAAAGATTATGGCAATGATAACAAGGTTCTTATGTCCGTTAATTATTGTAGACGAACATTTCTTTCTTTTCATTTATAAAATCATGGTCGGCACATGGCTGTCAGCGATTAACTTATCTCACGTCCATTATTAAATTTAAATTAATGTTTATTCTACATACTCATTTTCCTATCTTCTTAAACGAAATAAGCATAATGAGCCATTTTATATATTTTGTTTCTATATCGTGGATGAGACAATGATCAAGTCCACAAATTGTTAATAGACCATGTCCTTAACTGTGGCTTTCATTTGTTTAGTAGGATAACAATAGCAGCTTTTTCTCAAGTAATACGTAGAGATACAAAAGACGTTAAGCAAAAAGCAAAAGAAACCATTTGAATATTCTTGGAGCGGTATTATTTATTTGTATTACCTAATATGCATTAGTTTAGTACTTGATTAGTCTGAGTGACTTGTAAGGATAACGTTAATAAAACGAACGGTTCTTGATCATATAGAGTTTTGAGTTGTGAGCCAAAAATTTTGGAATCTTTTGAAAATTTTCTTCGTCATTCTACTCTGGCAAAAGCCACAAGGTTAGGGACGCATCACCTCCAGGCAGATTTTGGGTGGCAGGGTCCTACTCTCACCTTTATATCTTTGTCTCGTGGCTCCTAATTAAGAAACACACATAAAAAATAGCTAGGCACTTATGGACCCCTTTTAGCAATTCGCATTATGCTTTCTGTTTGAGTGAGGGATCACAAGTCCACTCAGATTGTTTAACAGGTTGTTCACTTCCCTATAAAAGTTTTGGTTTCCTATGTTTCATTGGTTTTGAGAAATTTTATTTGAACAGGAAAGAAAAACCCAAAAAGAATAAGAAAAACCCAAAATTAAGATTTAAGCTACTTTTCCCTGTTAAGGCATTAGTTATTACCTATCAATTACCATTAAGAATTTTTTTACGAGTTATTGAAGAAGGAGAGACTTTTTTCAATTGATTTAAAATTGAAGTTGTAGGATTGTTATTAGCAACTCTTGTCAGTAATGTAAAAGAAACATAATAAAATTTCATTTGCAATTTACATTAATATTGGTATTGATATTACGAAAATCCTGTCTGTTAATAGATCAAATTGAACCAACCAATTTGATTGAAAATTTTGTTTTTGTTTAATTTATCCAACTTACAAAATCAATATAGCAAAGAACTGGGTGGAGAAACAGTTGAATCAATTTTAAATCAATAAAAACAGTTGTGCCCTAGTATGAGGTGATTTTATATTCTTTGAATCAAATTAAAGTTCGATATCAGATTACAAACTCATGTACGATATTAATGTATGACCAAGTATTTAGTTTAGACGTTTCATTCATTATCTTACGTGGATCTTACAAATTGTATATAAATATAGTCTCTTCTTAACTTCTACATATAAATTGTATATTTAGATGTTTCACTTGCAGTATAATAATATGAAATTTTAATGTACAAACAAACATAATTCGTGGTTATTCTTAATTTTATTATTTTACTATATGTGATACCGAACACTTTTTTATTCACAATTAAATTAGCGAGCCATGAATTAATAAAATTATCATTTTAATAACAACTCTAGTCGTCAATTTGCTTTATCCCCAGCAGGGGAAATAAAGAAAACTCGGCCTCCTATCGTAGTCAATTCCAAACGAAGCTAGCTAGGGATATAAATTTATGATAATAGGAAGATTTATCATGATATGTATTAAATTTGAAATCTTAGAAACATGTCTTATTAAGTGGTTCTTGTGTCACTATTTTGACAATAATTTATTGTTCTCAAAGTAATGGCTTTCTGTGGTCACCATTATCTGTCTTTATCATTTTAAGAGAAACAAACCATAAGATTTGAATAAATGTGTGGATAAAACTTTACAAAGGGGTGATTATTTCTCTCCTGAGCTGCATTATTTTATTATTATTATCATCATCAAAGTACAGCAACTAATGACAGAACACAATATGTTAAATTATGTGATAAATTATTCCTTGGAGACCGTCTGCGAAATTATGGCCACAGGTTTATTTTGATAAGCCACAGACACATACGTCATGCAATGATTTTTAACATGCTTAATGAGCTAATTTCTATTCCCATTTTACAAAATTCGTACAGTCTATGGGTATAGAGGGTTCCAGATAAAGAAAGAAATTAAACGTTATAGCTAATTACACTTTTCTCCAGCGCTATCTATTTGGGAGGGAAGGATTAGGGTTCATTTAATAATTGCTTAATTAATGATTTCAATCACTGTACCTTTAAGTGGAAGCAAAAGGAAAAGTAACTCCTTGCAGTTGTCAGCATGGTATTACTATATTATTTATATTTTTCGTTACTTCAGCAATTGACGTGCTGTATTTTGCATCGGAGCATTTCCCCCAAAGGACCACTTTTTCATTACCATCTTCTACTTCACTTACCCTTTATTTATTTATGGGTAATTAAGGAGGAAGATAATTCACAGAAAGAAAAAGGGTATTAAAATTTCTTCGAAATTTACTAGAAAAAATTTTCTTTTGTAATTTGGCATAAACTGGGAAGAATGGAGATTTCTTTTTATTTTTTATTTTAATTTCTAAAAAATTAATTATGTTTTTGGTCTTCTAAAGTTTTATACTTTTATCTTTAATTCTTAATTTATTTTTATTCATCAGTATTAGTCTGTGAGAAAAGTTAAAAATAAATAAAAATTAGGTTTTTTTCATCTTAAAATCAATATTACTGATTAAATTGCGTCAATTGACCTGTATCTTTAGATAAATGTTAATTAGTGTTTGATTAAGAAAATAAAATAAGAAATATTTTTATTGAGATGTATAAAAATGCATTTTCCTATAATTTTGAATTACGTTTTTATATGATTTTTAATAAAAAAAATTAATTTTTTAATTAGTATCCTAAAAATATTGATTAAAAAAATCCATATTTTTAATGCTATATGTTGTTTTTGATTTCTACATTCAAAATTAAGAGTATGAGTAGTACAACTTTTGTTAAAATAAAACAAGTAGTAGAGATAAATATTATTAATTAGAAAAAATATAGATATTGATAAAGAACCAACATTACCATATAAAGTTACTAACCAAATTAATTAATCTAACAAATCTATTAACGAAACTAACTATAAGATTAGTTGGGTGATTAAAGGGTGAAGGGAAAGAAAAATTAATATTTGGCAGTAAAAGAAATACAATTAAATAGCCATGTGTGGTACTAACAACAAAATTTCGTAAAGTACTTATAGAGAATTCTAACCCACGACAATATAAGCTAAGTTGGGCTTGAATAATCGGAGCCAGAATAACAAGTCAAATTCGGTTCTCATATTTTTGTTCACAAGACAAATTTGGTACGGATCCTAAAACCTGTTATTCACCTTTTAAGTCCAAGACCCAATATGAAACCACCTTCTCCCCAAAACAAACAAAATCAGCATACACATTTTTTCTAACCACAAAATCAGAAAGGAGGGTGTGAAGTAAGAAGTGAAATTTATTAAAAATTATAATTACTAATAAATTATAATTAATAATAGAGAGTAAGTTAAAACAATATATTAGAGATTGTGTTATTAGTATTTCTTACGTGTATAATAATATTACTTATCTTTTCTTTTAAAATTGTGTATGTCCCGTGTAGTTTTTATTGTAATATTTATTTAATTTACTAAAATTAATTTTTGCTTGGATTACTAGCATTATCCATAAATACAATTGTACAAACACTTTGTATTGCAAAATATCGTTAAATAGTCAATTTAAACGTATTTATTAATTTAAATTTTACTTAACATATAGTTGATTTCATAATTTATATATAACGTAAACCTTTACCGTACATGTCAATTATGTTTTATATCCAAATTTTACATATAATTAGGTTGAATTTTGATTGACAGAAGCTCATGACTTTGCCTTTAGAGGCACCATTAGAAACTATCTATTTGTCAATAATTATTATTTTGTAGACACGGTACGTTGATTACCAAGACAATATTTTTAGAAGTATTTAAATAAAATCAATTCATAATTTATTAACATATTTCTTAAAAATGAAAAATGAAGGAAGAGATATCTTGAATCATAATTACTAATATATAAAAATGAAAATAAAGTAAGAGATATTTCAAATCATCATTACTAATATATTGGATCAGTTTGTTTAAATTTAAAATAAATATTTATAAAAATTATTTTTTAAAATAACTGGTTATTTAAAAAACAAATAGAATTTTTTTATTAAAAAATAAAAATAAAAATTGTTTATTTTAAAAATAATTTTTTAAAAAATAAACTCAGACAAACTAACATTTGTATTTGTTTTATAAAAGAGAATTTTAACAAATTACACTTAACAAACTGTATATAAAAAAATAATTAAAAATATATTAATGAGCCACAGACGCGGATCAATTTTAACTGTCACTAAAATAAAATATTTCTACTGATAAAAAGAAAATAAAATATATTTCTTACTTTATATCATTAATTTCTTACTTTATATCATTAATATGTATCACCTTTATAATGTAAGTTGTTACTAACTCATATTTTGAGTTTTGGTTAAATTAAAATTTTCGTTCCAAACTTGATATGTTTCTTTTTTTTTCTTATATAAACTTTTTTATATTTTAATCTTTACATCAAAAATATATTTATGAATTTTTTCTCATTATTTGGGGATGACATAACTGCATAATATTTAAATTCTATAATTCACAATATCTTCTAATTTCTGTCTGCATAAAGAATTCTATACTTTATTTTGATTATTACATAAAAAAAAAAACTTGTAATTTAATTCTTACACCTTGTAAATCTTATTTTCTTTTGATCCTTGATGAAAATAAGATATACAAAGTGTAACAAGAACTAATGCTTAACAATAAAATTCAAGATAAAAATAAAATATTTATAAAAATTCCACAATATAGAAATTTTTAAAAAATAATATTAACTAAATAATTTAAATTAATAAATAAAATTTTTAAACATATTTTTAGTCTCTATAAATATAAAATATTTATTTTTAACCCTTAAAAATAAATTATTTTTTTTCTCTCATTTATGAAAATAAGATTTACATATGTTACATTTCTAGAAATTTTTTATAGCCCTTAAGAATAAATTATTTTTTCTCTCATTTATGAAAAATAAGAATTACATAGGTTACATTTCTAAACATAAAGACCGAATAGAGATAATTATTGTTAAAAATTAAAAATATATGTATCCCTAAGTTAAAGATAAGAAACTACCATATGCTCACAAAATAGATCACGTATGTTATAAATGTTTGTTACCTTATTCGCAAATGATGTTTAAACACTAAACTTTTATAACTTAATTAACATTTATTATTTTTTATCACTTTTTTTATTATATTGCATCACCTATTATATGGTATTTTAAGTGTTCAAAAATAACTTTTTCAACAGATGTGAACGTATGGAAAAGTGTTACTAACCAAAGAGAGAAAATAAAATGAGGAAGTTCCTTCTTATCATTTTTCTCTCAATGGAAAAGTCAATTGAAATGGTCATGATATATTATTACATATTGAAAAATATTTGGAAAGAGAAGAACAAGGGGGATAATAATATACAAAGCTACACGCAGTATGATTCTAAAAGAGGAGCATCCATCACCTGCAACACGAAATTGACATACGCTTGACAAAATCCAACCAAACGAATTACGGAACATTGATCCTAACGCATCCATCAGATGGTGACTCAAACGGAAAATTGAAACTAAATCCAGAACAAAGGAGAATTAAGCAAAAGCACTGCCACAGAATAAAGCAAAATGACCCTCCAAGATTAATTACCATCCTACTTCTTTGTTTTTTCATTTTTCTTAACATCATGGTTGTGGCACTTGTGTTTTATCCACATAGACCTAGACTTGAACCTTATTTCTTATGTGTGGCTCAGAAAGTTCAATTTGAAAATTATTAATAATGAACACATTTTCAAGCGCAATCAAAAAGTCCAAATTCGGCTGCAAATGTACACAACTTGTTACTGGACCCGTGTTATTTTTGTTAATTAATATATAAGAATTAAATTATATGAATAAAAATATGAATGATTTAACATACAGAAATTCATTTAAATTCGTTGGAGGTGAAGGAAACTTAATCTTAAAAAAATTTAAATTTGAGTAACTTTGCATAAAATATTTATTCTGTAAAAAACCAATATTACCTAATTAAACTTGTCAAATATAATTTGAAGCTTTAATTGATCCTTTGTGTTTGAAACAGAATTTAAAATAAACTACAAAAAAAGTAATTGATCAAATAGTTAAATTTACAGATTTTGTCCTTATTTATTTAAGCTCGTTTACTTAATTTTATTGACAAATTTTCTGATGAAGTAAAGTCTAAAAAAATAAAAAAACATCGTGTGTAAGGTACTAGTAGATGTTGCTAATTATAAGACCAGTTATCTAGAATCAATATCATGTGAGTAAAAAGAAATTGAACTCAATCAAAATAAAACTCTTCTTAAAACTTATGCTATCATCAGTCAAAATAAAACATATATACACTTGGTCAGTAAGCATATAAAGACCAATTCAATTATAATTATAATAACAAAAAAAGTCATAAGAAACTCATTAATTCCAATTATATATTCTTAACCACTGAAGCATATAAAATCACCAAAAAAGAAAACCATTGGAGCACATAAACACTAACAACTTCATTACGTCCAAAGTTCAATTATAAAAATAGCAACAAAATGATAAGAAATTTAACTAGTCTAGCATTACAACCTTGAACACATCATACTCATCCAAAAGTAAAAACAGCAGCGTCCAGTCAAACAACTTCAGTACAAAATACACAGTGATCTACCTACTTATCACCAAAATACATATTGGTCCCTAAATTCTTCAATCTTTCTTAATCTTTATGTTCTTCTTCAAGTACTTCAATGCAATCTCAAACTTTGTTAATCCTTTGACAGAACAATCTTTTCCCTTTCGCCACATTGAGATTCATTACCAATAAATGAAGTAGAAATCTTGGTCCGAAAATCCTATGAAAAAAAAAAATAGCCTCAACACCATATCCTGTTGACAAAAATCTGATAAGCTCATCTGCATACTCCCAAAAAAAGTGCATTTAATCTTGAAAAAAAGTGCATTTAATCTTTGAAAAAAAAGTGCATTTAATCTTTGAAAAAAAAGTGCATTTAATCTTTGAAAAAAAAGTGCATTTAATCTTGAACCTACCACCAAACTCACATTCCACCTCACTTCCAAAATTGACGGTTAGTTTCTGCCATGTTTTATCCTCTTTAAATTTGTTGCAAAAAACTCACAGGACTAACTAAAAACAATAAAATAAAGGGAGTTAGAATCAAAATACAATGTCAGCACCATAAGGGTCTTATTACACTACTATCTTATACACTACCAAGATAGATTGATGGATCTCAGTAGAGAAAATGAGCAGTCATATTAATATTAATATTAATCAATCACAAATGTAAGAAAACTATAAAAGTCAGCTGAGGAAAAATAGGGAGATGAGTTAGTAAAAAATATTCACTTAGATAGAAGTTACAAATAGCATAATAAGTCCTATTGCAAAACAAAAATTATAAATAAAAAAATCGTGCTCTTCTATGAAAACAACAAAAGCAATATGACCTTACCTTATCTGTAATTTAATAACGTACAAAGTTTTTTATATAACAAATTCGAAGAAATAAAGTAGTTAATTTTATATTTTTTTAGAGAGATTTTTTCAATAATCATTTATATTTCTAATAATGTAGAAATACACATTTTTCAAGATGTGAGCTAAAAGTGGTTGTCATTATATTTTGAACCATTGATTAAATTATAAAACATAATTTAATAACGTATAAAGTTTTTTATATAACGAATTGGAATGAATAAAGTAGTTAATGTTAGATTTTTTTAGAGATTTTTTTAATAATTATTTATATTTATCTATTGATTATTGATATTATTAACAAATTAATGTTTAATCACATTTTTTTATTAAATTCAATAATAATAGAAATTAAAATTAATTATGTATAAAGTTATTTATATGTAAAAATTAGAGAGTTCTGTAAAAATAATATAGATATATATATATTTTAAGATGTGAGCTAAAAGTAGTATGATTTTTAAGAAGATAAAGTTGAAGGAAATATTTTGATGATGTCATGTGTGAAAAATTTCTCAAAAATGATTTGAAAATGTATATAGTATAACAGTCAGAGAATGACGGCGACGACCAACCGTATAATTTTAAGAAAATTTCGGGGACATTTTATAATCATAAGTCATAGCTTACAAATAAATCCCCGTTCAATGAAAGTGATGGTAAAAATAAATCATTGTTAGAACCTCCCAAAAATACCCGCCAAATAAATCATTATTAAAAACTAAGTCAGTGTTTTTAAAGTGCTTTTATTATATGTCATCAATCTAGTTGGAGTAATTAATTAATTCATAAATAAAATTTTGAATATTTTTTATCTTATTTTTTTAACTATTTTATTTAATATTGTCAAGTAATAATATTTTTTTATAACACAATAGTTATATTAATAATTTAATAATTTATCATAATAAAAATAGTTATATATAATTTTTTAATAAATTATATTTTTAATTTTTAATTTATTATGACATAAATAACAAAAAAATAAAAATAAAAATTATCAAAATAAATAATACATGATTGTTCCATAAAAAAAACTTATAATTTGAAATTAATACAATTCTTTACTTATATATACAATAAGTTACTCTAATTATTTGTAGAATGAATATATGTTTTACAATTATTTTTAGTATAAATATAGTTTCATTTTTTAATTTCACCTGAATTTATTTATTTTTAAAAATTACCTATAAATACCTATAAATACTTATGGATATTCATAAAATATGTAAAAAATCGCTTAACAGATACTCGTATAGATACTGTACAAGTACGAGGCTTATTTCACAGGCAACACACACCTAGATATTCAATATCAGCTATTCAACATCAGCTATTCAATGGTCAAATAGAATAAATAAAGTAATTGATATCAAATTTCTTAATAGTCAAAAGTATTTAATACTTTAAATAAAAAGCAATATTTAATACCAAAGACATGACAACAGGACCATAAGTACAATATGGATCAATCTCTACAAATTATACATTAACCCCATTTCTCATCTCTAAACTCAACTAACTCAAGTATAAAAGTCTTTGGAAATTAACCTCCCAATATTATTGAAAGGAGAATACCTATTTTTGCTTTTTACGATATCTTTATTACGATAAAAAAAAATATAAAGTTGGTTTAATAGTTAAAAAATAAACAAAATTACGAGTTAATTTTTTTTTATAAACAAAAATTAACAATTTAATAATTAATTTTTATCAATAATTTTTTATTGATAATAACGAATTTTATTAATAACTTAATGAGATTCAATGAATTTTAACAAATTTAAAAATATGTGAAAAATGTGTAAAAACATTTCTGAACAATGTGAACAGGATCCTATTTGCCATATCTGTAATAATTCTCTTCACTGCTTTTTTTATTAACCGTTACTTTTTTTTTAAAGTAAAACCCCTTTATGAAAGAGTTAAAAAATTATGAATAAAATGTTAATTGAAATACAAAATTAGGAAAAAAAAATGTTATATTTTATTCCAGTTAACTTTGTTAAAAGTTAGAGCATATCCAATTCCAGTTAAAACTCATTTATCGACAAGACAAAATAACCTATGAGTAGTAATTTTAATATTAAATAAAATTAAATCAACATTATTTTTAAATTTATTAATCAAATAAATATACTTATATTTTTATTCCAATGTGCAGGTTACTTAATTATATTTATTTATTAATTACATTAACTACTTTAATTATAT
>JAMLFT010006728.1:0-15685 GCA_026544285.1 Pachyrhizus erosus
AATAATGTTAACTGATGATATAACAATAAAATTAATATTTTATTTATTTAACATATTATCAAAGAATTTAACAAAATTTTAGTAACTTATATTTTTAAATTTCTTATCAACTATTTTAAATAAATAAGAATTTAAAATTACAATTTACAAAAAAAATTATATTTTATTATCATCATTTAATATTATTACATAGATATTAAAACAAAACAAAAATTAAGAAATTGAAATTTAAACAATAAATTTTAAAAAATTAAAATTAAAAATATTTATTTTACGGGAGTAAAATATTATTTAAGTCTTATGAATTTCTATACAAACTTTTAAAAATAATGGTAGTTTTGTAATTTAGGGTTTAGGGTTTTTCGTAAATTAAGCGCGCAAGCATGCAACTGTACAAGTGGCTCTAATTTATTTTCATGTTACCTAAACGCTTCATTTTATGGTGCTTCTCTTATCCATATGATTGTGTACAAATTTTAAGAGTACCCGAGAATCATTTGTGGGAGTTGTTTCGAAGGGAAGGGTTTTGTTAACTTAATTATAGTGCAAATAAATCTGGTGAGGCTCATGCCAAGATTTTTCTGAAATGTGGAGACATTTTTTCACCAAGCTTCACAATCCTGAAACAACCAATATGCTCCTTCACTAAACTAGTATGCTTACTGACTCAAGTGATTTCAACAGAAATTAATGATGCCATATTGAAGATGCATATTCTTAGCTAGTGGTAGTTGCTGAGATAGACACTCCTACATTCTTGGAGATTCCATGACATCTTGAGAACAAATAAATTGCCTATTTTTATAATATTTACTTTTTTCATTTAATTATATCTTCATAAAATTTAAAAACATTAATAGAAGATTGTAAGAGTATTACATTACTCATTTTCTAAACCAATTACAAATTCTAAACCTCAGCTTTGAACTCCACTTTCCTTAAAGCACTCCATATAGGCCATGTGTGAAACCAGTTTCAAATCACTGCCTGAGAATAGCATGCTCTGCACTTTTCATTCAAAAATACTTTACAGCAATTAATCAAGGCAATAATAATCAAAATTTTCCAATACACCCTCTAAAACTCACAGTTCCTCTCTAGAGACATCATAAATGCCACTAAATTTTCAAGTTACAAAATTGGGTAGAATCCAAAATTTACATCAAAACTCCTTCCACATTATTAAGAGCTCTTTTTGCTAACTTAAATTTTTGAGTTAGATCTTTATTGGTTTTCACAATGTACTCCTTTATGAAAAACTCAACGCCTTGCCTAAGACCTTCAAGTTCAGGGTTCACTGCTGCACGTGTGAAAATATTCCATACCAAGTTTTCAGGATATTCAAAAATGGCCTCAAACAAAATGCGGTAATGCATAATCCTTCTGGGTGTCAACAAGGTGATATCATTCAGATCCACAGTCTTCAAAACAGAAAGGGAGAGAGTGAAAGAGGCAACCATTTCAGCCACAAATTTTGCCAGGTGCATTGACCTCATAAGCGGCATTGAGTCTAGCTCCTTAAACTGATCCCACAGACAGAACTGAAAATAAAAGCATAGGAAAAGAATATATGAAAAAGGTTGATACAGAAACAGAATTACTAATGTATTATCAATATCATAATAACATCAAGTAAAATAATGCAATTCAAATTCCACTTCCTGAGCATGGATTGTTACAATAAACCGTTTAGCTATGGTTATTATCAATCTCTTCACCAATTTCAAGAGAATTAGAAAGTCAATATGCCAATATGCACACGAAAAAAAAAACAAAAACAATATATAAGTCAATAGAAGGTTAATTTTTAGAACATGTTAAATTGCTCTTTGTAATGGAAAGCCAATATATAAACAATTTCTAAGGTATAAGAACATCTTCGAGAAAGTCTAACTAGTAGGTTCATTTTTTTTTTTTTTCTATTTCAAAAAAGTGTTTTAAAGAGTAGAGGCGTGACTCACTTTCTAAAAAGTAGTAAATAAATTACAGAATTCTATTAACAACACAGCTTAACCCAAGAACCCAAAAATCTACCATTACCACAGGAAAACCTCATGGGAGTGCAAATAAATGCATGTTTGTTTGCTGTTCCAAAAAGATATATGTATGTTTGTTTATCAACTTCAATTTGCTTAAGAAACTCATTAGACAACCCGCATTTCAAACAATTCAAGCTATCTGATAATGTTCCCCAAAAAACCCTAAATATTCAGTTTAATTGTTTTTAAGATATTGGGATTTGCATCCTAATTTTTCAGATAGCACCTCAATACAATATGCCCAAAATACATAAAAGGAGATTTTGATGGTCACTGATTCAACATCAGACATGCTTTTGGAGTAAAGAGTCAAGTCATGCACATTTTTTTTAAGATTAATGGTTTGATCCACTTCGGATCATTTTCATCCAATTCATTTTAAAGGTTTTTCTGTTCTGGCACGAGGGAGAAAAGTGCTTTTCTTTTGACATGCCGGACGTGCAAGAACCTGCATAAGGTGCGTCTATCAATTCACAATTCAACAACTATGATGCACTCCTCATATTTTTCTCTCTATGCAAGTAGTTAAAAAATGTAACTGTTTTGATTCATGAGACAAATGCTACACAAGTCTACAATTTAGTTCTCATCTCAATCGTACAAGGAGAAAAAATCAATTACCTGTAGAGTGAACTTGTGATTTTTGTCATGCTCGCATAACTTGGTAGCCAGCACTGTATAATACTTGTTAAAAACTTTCTCTTGCAAGCAACACTCAACAAGAACCCGCATGATATCTCTGTCCTGTATATCACAAGATGGAAGAAAGGCAACATAATTGAAAATGAAATAACATGTTACTAAACTTAAAAAAAAAAAAAGGAAATAAAAGGTTTACCTGCTTGCCTGGTAATTCCAATCTTAGAAGCTTCTCAAATGCATCAATATAGTCCTCCCCACTCATTATTATACAAAAGATGGCCCTTCTCGCATCTGTGTTCATCTTTTGAGCAGCTGCAAGCTGAAGCATTCTTTGTGTTTCAAGAACATCTTTGTCTATTCTGTTGGCAACTTCTTCAACATTACCTGTTGAAGAAGCCACATCTCCAGATAACCACCATTGACCCTTCTTGTCAGGATCAAGTAACTTGCTCCATTTAAGCCCTCTAATCAAAATGTCATCAACTCTTAACTGAAAACAAAATTTTAATCAAGAACTTGAAGGACATATGAATGCATTTAGAATAAGAGAAATTCAAACGATGATCACAAGAATTTCTTTTTCACAATACACATGCTGAGCAAAAGACAAAACTAAAAGATGCAGAAATTAACATAAGGGCTACCAGGCAGATGAAGTCTGGACAGTTACTAAACAATAATATTAATCTTCTCTTTAACAAAGAGAGCAAAAACAAATTGAGGCTGATCTTGTGAAGAAACTTAACACCTTTGAAAATTATAAAAAATCATCTGTTTTGAAACTATCCACATCTTAAGAATTAAACTCAACACTGTCTTTCAAAAGAATTTCAACAGTGACAGACACTCCCTAAATAATGAAGCTTGGATCTTCGATTATATATGTTTGAATAGTTCTAAAGAAAGTACATAGTTTGGTCTTATAAACAGTAGCATTTGCAGCAAGGAAGCCACAGGAATATTTCTGAGATGGCCAAGTAAGCTTTTTTATATTTTTTATGGGTTCGATTAAAGGGTTTTATTTTCTTTTGAAAAAAAAAACTATAATGGGACATAACAGGTAATATTTTAGCAAAAAGAAACATCAACAATAGACAATGCCACAAAACTCAAATTAGAGACTGGGGACCTTCTGTAACCATTTCTTAATCCGAGTGTGATGTGCAGATTCCTCATTTGGCTTTCTTTTGTTATTCTTGATGTCACATATGATTTCAAGCATGAACTCCATCTACAAGTGTTACCAAGTAATTAGTGCTGAACTGTGTAGGAAAAATAGTTATATATATATATATATATAATAAAAGAAAGCATGCTCACTCTTTTACTATTTTTCTTTTCATTGTCATCTCCAGAGGAAGCCTTCAACTTATTTGATGTATTATGAACACTAAGAATGAAGTCTTTCATGGAAGCTGGATCATCAGCCCTTATTTTCATCCCACAACCTATTCAGACAAATAAAATAAAATAAGTCAGAGATGGTTCACTAATTGATTGAGTTCCTAGGTAAATTATACAGAGAAGTAGCCATGCTTCAGTGTATTACATGGAATCATCAGTTAACATAGATAAGGATGAAATAAAGGAGATAAATGTATGAGTAAAGAGAGCAAAGAGGTAAAATTACATACACAAATTTACAACCACCACTACCAAAGCCTTTTCCCACTAGGTGGTGTCAGCCACACAACTCAAACAATGCCACGGGTTCTATCATTGATCTTTAAAAAATCCATTTAGATCTAAGTTCTTTTTAATGGTTTAACCTACACTTGGTCTCCTAGAGTTCTAGTCCTACATCTAATTAAATGGCCATCCTGCATCAGGTTCACTCCTTACTGGGTTTCTATTAGCCTTCTTCTCACATGGTCAAAACACCTTAAGCAAGATTATATCATCTTTTACTCAATAGATGCTACCCTACTTTCTCTCTAATGTATGTATTTTTTATCCTCTCAGTCTTGTATGTACACTCATCTACCACAACGTTTTTATCTCTGCAACACTAAGCTTTAGCTTATGCTCCTATTGACTGTCTTTAGAGCCCAACATTCGGCTGCATAGTCCATACAGCATCAAAATCTATGGTTTAGTGGTAAAAATGATTAAAATGAAACAAACATAACAGATCTTTTTTGCTGATATTATAAATGAGAAATGTAAGAATACCCAAAGTGCTTGATACACTTTTGGAGTCTTTCAGTGAAGATAATATAGCCAAGTTTGGTTAGCTCTATGAACAAACCAAAGATTGCACTGTATGACTATAGCTATCTGACAATATTAAGTTAGCCACATGCACAGGTGCTTTAAAGCATATCAAAAGCTAAAATTCAGACTTGAAAATTAGACATTTATAATATAGAGTTCTTCAATGTCAAAGTCGTCCCATGCAAACCAAACAAAAGAAAACAAAGTGCATATGGTATCCACAAAGCACAAAAATCCTTTAAAGGAAAAGAGTCCATTTGACCAGTAATTGCTTCAATGCAGTACTTCCTTTAAAATATGCTTAAGCATATAATGATCTTGCAGTCTGCTAAGATAAGGATTACTAGGTAACTTTTATATAAACCACTGCCATTTACATACATGGAAGCTCTAAGACTGAAGTACTGTACACAAACCAAAAACATGGAATTAAAAAGTCAGAACACTTACATTGTAACAAGGCCAAAATGATAGAGACATCTATCTCAGTTAAACGCTTGCTCAGCATGACTAGAAAATCATATATTAAATCACTGAAAAGCATTACAAGATATATTTTAGAAAAATGTAGTTAAAATAAGCTAATATAAAGTGCTTGAAGCAGTACAGTTTACCCACCTAGAACAGACTTCAAATATGCATAAGTAGGATAAGAGAAGAGTAAGATTCCGCAAGGAGAGATTGTCTTCTTTATTGTACTCGTCCTGGGCAGAAACAGAAAATATAACTTCTGTAATCTCTAAAACACTGTAATTAGAGCAAAAGGTGGTCTTGAGAAGTAACTAAAACTGAAAAGGGAAATGAGTAAAAAGCACATTAGCAAATTGGTTTTTAATTTATTTGTTTGCATTCTATACCTCAAAGCATGTTGCAAAGGAAGCCATAAACTTTGCACTGAAGTCAACACCAACCAAACATGCCATCCCAGCAACAAATGCAGCAAAAACAGCAGCATACCTTCACAAGAAAAAAAATGTCAGTCACAACGAAACACAACAACAAAAAAAGGCTAGAAAGCTAGACACCAGGAAAATTTTCATAAGTTGGGATTGCCTAGGGGACAAACATAATATTTAACAGAGGATCAAGGAGGAAGAACCTGATATAATATCGAAAGACAAAACAATACTTTCTGAATCCCTATACAACCTTTACATTAATAACAATGGCCTCAACCTTGACACCCAAGATTAATTATTCTAAACTACACAGATTCCTGCACAAGAGTATCTAAAGTGATTCAATCATATCTTAGACATCATCTGGACAAAGAATATTCTCAGCCTCTTCCTTTTCCTATACCATTATTCTTGTATGTTTTCACATTTCCTGGTCAAAACATCTGAATTTAACTAAGGCTTAAAGGTTAAAACTAAATCTGACCAAATCCATATACAATCAATCTTTAAAAGCTTAAATGTATATTATCCTATCATTTAAGACTACAATTAATTTGATTGAATATCTTCATTTATTTTTCGATGTTCCCCTAAATCAAAATAGAGCTCAACAAATTGCTTCCAATACAGAAAACAAAAAATCAAGGATTTATTAACTTCACTTAGGAAGGTAAGAATAAAATAGTAAGGCAAAAATCCTTAACTGTTGATTGCCACGGGGACCACCAGAACATGATGCCAAAACTTCCTCAGTCAAGATCTGTGAAGCAACACTACGAGCAACAGACTGCAATGGATTACATCATAGAAGTTAAGTAACTACTAAAACTCCAGAGGAAAAAAAAATGCTATTGTTTCAACGAAGCAACTAGTCTGGACAAATAAAACACCAGAAACATAGGCATATAAAAAACGAAAGTTGGCATATAAGTATGTATGTTGAGTCCACAAGTCAAGTAGTTCAAAAAGCAACAATCCTGAGAATAATCATCGCACCAGTTCACTTAGTTAATACGATCCTATATGATTCAATTTAAAGCATAAACAGTAGGGGAAGAATAACAGCACAAATGATTTTACAATGATCACTCATTCTTTATGTGGATTCAATAAACAAGATTATTCAAAAAAAAACCTACCATACTTGTTCTAATTCATAAAAGTTATCAATCTATGCCCTAAAGTGACTTCAACCTCCATGCTAGAGTTAGCAAAAGGTCATGACACTTCACTTCCAAACTAATTCTAGGCAGACTAGGTCAAATTCCTTCTATAAGATCAATCGCTCTATCTTTAGAAATGGGCACAAATAATATGAAAAGACAACTTTCATTTAAAAAATGTTAAATGCAAAATTGGTCGGAAAAAAAGGGTAGAAAAACAACTATTTTTGAAGACTTCCTAGAATCATTTATGTTCTCTTTCTCACCTCTTCTTTTATCCATTTCAAAACAAAATTATACAAATTTAGTTAAAAGAAATCAAACAAGCATTCATTTGTAAGACTACTATATGAGTCACATACCTGAAAGATCAAGGACAATTCCCCAGTAATTGACTCCACATTAGATTCAGAAAGCCTGTTAAGAAGGCCTGAAGAAACAAGTTCAAGTAGAAAAATAAAACAAATAATGATATACAATTAGAAATGCAAGGTCAAAACAAAGCGTCTCCTCCTTACCTCGCACACGCCTTCGAATTTGAGTATGCTCTTCAGGTTCATTTCCAGCACGAGCTCTCAAGTGAGGTGCTATGTATTTTTCTTTGGCTTTCTTTTCTGGAACTTCAGCAGGAGTGTCCCCAGATTTCACCTCCATTTCACAAGATTCCACAGGCTTGGACATACCAACAGCATCACCCCCCACATTGTCTTCCTGCTGTTGACCCAACAGTTTCCTTTTCTTATGCTTCTTCCTTGAAGGCACACAGTCA
Source organism: Pachyrhizus erosus (assembly GCA_026544285.1). NCBI lineage: Eukaryota > Viridiplantae > Streptophyta > Magnoliopsida > Fabales > Fabaceae > Pachyrhizus > Pachyrhizus erosus. Next base: position 7,727 of record JAMLFT010006728.1, read on the forward strand.
GGAACATCATCCAATTCTACTTCTTCATTAAAAGTTTCTAAAAGCCCTGAAACATCACCCCTTGCCTCCGATTTCATTCTTTTCTTTGACAATTTATCCTTCTTACTTGACGAGCTCTTCAATATCTTTGCAGGCAATTCACCATCTCCTATGAAATCAAAAGCCAACGACATTCCATCGAGTAATATGTTCAGCCCATCATCCACTCCCCTCAATTTCCCTTCCTTCACCTTGAGCTTCTTGGAAAGCTTGCTTTCCAGTTCTAGATCCTTTTCAGCAGCTATTGAAACATCCTGCATGCCCATCTCCACCATGCTCTTCCTGGAACTTTTGTTAGCACCCTTCTTCATTTTCTTCACTTTTTTTGCAACAGAACCACTAATCTCCTCTGACACTCTGTATGCTTCAGCTGTCTCATGTTTCCTAGAGTAAGATTCTAACTTCTCAACCTGTGTTTCCTTAGGACTAGGACTAACTGATGGGTCGGATTTGCTTTTAGTTTCTAACTCTGAATCATTGCCATTTTTTTTCACAGCTCGAGATTTCTATAAAACAATAAATTAAAAACTCTCATTGTTCTGATAAGAAAACAATACATAAACTAAAGTTAACTAAAAAAAAAAACCTATGATAGAGTTACCTGATGGAGGAGCCAGGACTGATGTTTTGATGCATTTTTTGCCAAGCGGGATTCTTTCCTTCGTTGCCGACGTGATTTCTCTGCGGTTTGTTTCTCTGAAACATTGTTAATTCAAAACACACACCAAAATAAATAAATAAATAAAGTCGCTAAGGATTCAATGCAACACTGAAAAATAAATTTTTTTTAGAGGTTTTAAGGAAAGAGGGTTACCCATGCTTTGCTTCAGAAGCGAAGTTGAGAAAAGGGTGTGGAGGTTAGAGGTTTAATGGCGCAGCACAGAGAACATATACAACACTCGGAGCCGGAGGGAGGAGACGAATATTGGGTTTGAATTTTGGCCATAGGTCACACTTAGTTGGGCCTGAAAATTATAGACCGTTCATTAAGTTCTTATTTGTTAAATTTTTCTATCCCACGTCTTTCTTTTCTTTGACTAAACTTTTTTTTGTTTTAGATAAAACTTATCTCTTTCATCCAATTCTTCTAATTTATTTAAAGGGATAAATTTTATCTTCTATTTTCAAATACTTTCTTTCTCCTTTTTATATCAATTTGTTTTTTCCAATCAAAATAAGATATTCACAAATATCATAAATAATAATATAAAAATGATATGTAACTAAGACAAAATTCTGCATTATGTGTTGCTAATAATGTATTTTAGTTTTTCTTATATAAAATAATAATATTAAGATATATTTTAAACTGGTTAATATTATCTAACATAAATAAATGAGGATAAAATTTGCATCAAGGTCAAACTTTGATGACAAAACTTGTAATTAAGTGTCCCTTTTACTAAGATAGTAATATAAATAAAAAAATTATACATATAAAAGAGAGACTACTAAATGAAAAACAAAAAAATAATAAAATAAAAAAATTTCAATAAATAAAAAGAAAAAGACTACATTTATATTACTGATTAATATAAGTGATAGTGACTTGTATCACTTAATCAAGTAATCAAGATTTAAATTTTAAAGATAAAACAAATCATATTAAAAAGAGAGTATTATTTTGTGTAACCTTACAGTTCTCAATTAAGTTTTCAATGATATCATGATTAAAAAAAAATTACATATATATTGACTTGCATAAAATGGGATGATATCCTACAAAATAATCATATATTTTAAGTCTAAATTAATAATATATTCATTTAATTTTATTTAACACTTATTTACTTATTTTAAAAAATTTAATGTATTATTTTTTATAATTTTATAATTAATATTTTCTTATGATTTTATATTTAACTAAAGATTGTATATAATGAGTACAAATATAGATATATAAATTATTCTTTTGGATGAATAGAGATATCTTTTATTAAAAATAAAGACTAATCTCTTGAAATATTATAATTTATTTAAAAAATTAACTTTTTTTAATAAATATTTTAATATACATACAAATTTAAAATAAATATATATAACTAAGAAATAAAATTATTTATCAATCAAAAATCATAGCACACGTTGTTAATATATCTTATATCAATATGTAAGTTTTGAACAGAGGAGGAGAATTAAATTTACTAGCTGTGTAGGTATGGATCCAAACAGTGAGAAGAAAATTACTCTTTTCCATTGGCACCTTCCACATGGCATATGTTGGAGGGATGAAAATCCTCTGTCTCAATCTATGTCTCCCAATAATACGTGAAAAATTATATAAAATAAATTCTACACTCAAAATTAATTCTTCAACCTAAAATCAAACACACATTAATTGATTTGACAAAATATTGTTGGAAGACATAGAAAGGGACAGAGACAGGAGGAGACAGGAGGAGACAGAGGATTTTCATTTTTCATCTATATTGAAGAACTCACCATTCCAAAGCAAAGGAATAAGGATATTTATTTATATTCAAATTGCTTCAAAGTATAACTATATTCATACTCCCATAGCTGTAATTCACAATTGTCTTAATGATCTTGTCCAAAAAAAGAATGCATCATATCTCTACGTGTAAATACAAGTTACACGTCGTGTGTGTCGATAATAAAATGAATCTATGTATAGTCCACATTATAATTCAAATTGGCGTGGCCTAGCAATTCGTGTAATCAATAACATTTGCATAGGTCAATTAATTAGTTCAATCGGCAATCCCCAGTTGCTATGGCAGGGGTTGGACTCTTGATTTTAACAACACTTTGGGCAAAGGACAGAGTTTTGTGTCGGTGACAACCTTTGTATGCTACTGTTGGCATTGTATATAGATCTAAGACTTGTTACTATCTTTTGTATGAATGAATGTTGTTATTATCTCTTTATTTGTGGAAATCATATTTCTCTTTTATATATTACTCCAATTTATATGTGGAGTTGGAGAATATTTTTTTTATCACTTTTTATATAATATTTATAGTTTTAGTATATGTTGTAACTTTTTTTAATTCAAGAAAATTATTATAATTATTTTATTTTGAATAGATTTTTAAAACTTAATTTGTTAGAGGTTACAATTTAGAAGAAATATGACTATTACTATCATATTCGAGTAACTTGATATTAATTATAAAATTTTATTTAACAAGACAAAATTCAGTCAAAATATAAATATTACATTCTTCCAAAGTAACTAACCAGTACATCACACAAAAGTAAAAGTCTAAAATGGTCAAAATATTTATTTTTCTTCAAACATTCCTAGCTAGAACACCCGAAGGATCTTCTTCTTCTTCTGAGGATTCCTCTCCTCTACCTTGACCGTTTGCTGGAATTAAACCCATAAATGAGTATTGGTATGGAGGCGTTTGAGCGTGTCGCTAAACTGTAGGAAAATCTAGAGGAAATCCCGTGTATCTAGGTGGTGGGGTTTGGGATAGAACTACTAGGATATCTACGTGATGAAATTGTCATAAGACTACAAGGTTTGGAGGTCCAAAAGTGAATTTGACGTAGCCCAAGAAAGTATTGTCTCCATTGGTTAAGTCATGTGTCCATCGACCCTTCAAGGGTATTATTGTCAAGTGGAAAAGGGATTGGAACTCGTTCGCCATCTATATCTGAAATGTTGGAGGTTGTAGGAGTGAGTCATCTATCTTTAAGCAAACACATACATATATAAATCATTTCTATCTATTGTAGACTCTCATTTCATCGTAACGGGCCTAATTAGGGATTTTACTTGTTTTAAGGCTCTTTGTAGCCTCCAATACTACTAAATCTGGGAGGACTTACACGTGTCAATAATAATCCAAGTTTGCATTTTGGGTTGACTATCGAGAGTACATGTCCTACATGGTACTGGATTCATGATACTCTTAACCGAATCTTGGTAATGCTCCGCTTTGTTGGGGACGCCAAACCGGTTACATGACACCCTCTTCTCTCTAAGCGGTTCACAACTTGACACCTTATCTACCCTCAAGGACTCACCAAAGCTTGTGTACATTCCTCAAGTACATTCTGTGGTCAACCCATGTAATCTTCATTCTTATTTCTCATACGTTAGGGATTCTACTCTCCTCTTCTCCAATCACCGAACATTATCGGTACTAAATTTCATTTCACTAACATAGTCTTGCAATAGCTCTATTTCATTCTTACTTTCACATAACCAATCTAAGTTTCATTCAATTTTTGTTTGAATAATTTCCCAGCTCATTCTCTACCCTAGGTTTGTTTGTAACATTTGATTGTCAATTTTAAGACAATTATAACAACATACACTTTCTCTACTTTTAGTAGAGAAGATAAATCATCAACATATAGTATAGGAATATCCAATTCAAAACTAAACAAAATTCCAAACAATATATCAAAATCACAATTCAAGATAATAAGAAAAGGGTACAATGATCTTTTTTAGTAACCTCTTACTGTTATTTATTTTTTTAATTTTCTCATCTCATATTTTTTCATATTCATATCTTATTTTATCCTATTTAACTAATTACCGTTAGAATTTTATTAAAAAAGATTAATAAAAAAAGAATAATGCCAGGGCAAAATCGTTCTTTTCGAAAACTATTATCCTTACTACTTTTCTTTTCCTCATCTTTTTTCTTCATAACTTTTTATTTCTTTATTCACTATACTAGTTTCAGTTTAATAAATCAAAAATTAAAATTTTATGTACTATTCAAGAAAAGATTTCAACTTATAATTTGCTCTTAAATGTTACTTAGTTAAATTATTAAGGAAGGAAATGTATAACTTCCTTTGAAAAAGTATACAACTTCCTTAGAAAAAATATATAACTGTCTTTGAAAAAGTATACAACTTTCTTAGAAAAAGTACACAACTGTCTTTGCAAGAGTATACAACTTTATTAAAAAAAGTATACAACTGTTTTTGAAAAAGTATACCACTTCTTTAGAAAAAATATACAACTTCTTTAGAAAAAGTATGCAACTGTCATTGAAAAAGTATACAATAGAAATGTTAGAAAGTATACAACAACTTCGTCTTCTTCTTTCCATTCATTTTCAAAAACTCAATATTTTCATTTCTCTTTAATTCTAAGACCCTAAGAGATTAAGCCTAACTTTGCCATCTATTTTCGCCCACAAAGTTAATATTTAATGGAGCTTTGAGGGTTATGTTCAATTAAATCTAAAAATTTGATTCGAATTCTAATGAGAATTTGCAAAGAATCAAATTTTGTTTCTCAAACCAAGTTTAGACAAATTTATAACTCTAAAACACAATTACTTTAATTTTAAAGCTTATGGTAACCAGAAATTGAAGGAAAATGACCCCTCCTACCTGTTATGAACTTCTCCAATGAGCCTAAATGAATTTTTCCAGCGAAGGACTCAAATCGAGTTTCACTGCATCGTTAGCCTTGATTCTGGAACAAAAATGATGCTAAGTTAATTCCGAATGTGCTTGAGAACCAATTAGGACGAAAGGAGTCCATTTTTGTGGTGAATTTGAAAGTTCGTATTCTTGTTTTTATGTTTTTCTTTCCACATGGTCGTGTGTTATTTATAGAGTATTTAAACTTAATTTTTGTATTATTAAAGTCGCGAGGGATGGGCAAAGATATTAGGGTGATTTGTAGGGTGGCAGGTCTATGGTAGGTGGCCTAAAACTCGAGGGAGGAAGACGGTCCGCAAAGATTGTTGCTTGAGGAAGAAGATGAACTTGCAGGGTATGGGGGTAGTGATGTGGTTGTCTCTCATTTGCTAGAATCACTTAACGTAATTCATATAAAACAAAAGTCGTATTTTAAGCACCAAAAGCATCGCGGTCCAGTGGTTAAGACATTGGACCCTTGTGTTAGGTCTTGGCCTCAAGCCTCCTATTGTGTCATTTTTCATTTTTCGTGTTTAATCTTCCCCTTTTTTTCTAATATTATTATTTAAATATTTAACACCTTTTCCAAATGTCACGAGCTCCTTAGCTCAAATGACAACACTTCCTTCCCTTTCCCTCAAGGACCTAGTTTTGAACCAACCCTTTCCTTCTTTTCATTTTTCTTTCTTTATCTTATTTTCCTATTTTCTTTTATTTTCTGTTTTAAATTTTTAAAAACTCTATAAAATAGTTTATATTTTTCTTCTTCTGTTTCCTATATTTTCTTTCTCAATTTATTTTATAAATATATTTATTTTAATTATTTGGATATTTATTTATTTATATTTAATTAGTGAAATATATTTCTAATTTTTAAATTTAGATTTTTATTTTCTTATTTTTATTCCTTCCTTCTTTTATTTTTATTTCATTTTAAAAAAATTCCTAATTTTATTTTTTTATCTCAAAATAAAAATATTCTTATTCATGTATATTTACTTTTATTATTTTTCAATTTATCTAAAATAAAAAAAATTATTAATTTATAATTTCTTCTCTTCCATATTATCTCTTTGGCATAATATTTTATCATAAACTTAAAATTCTAAAATATTTAAATGGAGAAAGGTAAATTTCTACTTAAAGATATTTTTTAAAATATAATTTAATTATTTTAAAAGTAGGATATTATACATGTATTAACATTATAATTAATTTTTTTTATTATTTAATGTCAACTATTTTTACTATAAATATTTTATAAAAAAATTAATATTTTATTAATTTTATAAAATAACATATAATTTGATATAACTTTTTTCAAATATCATATATTGATATAGAAAAAACATAACTTTGAGTTTAATGGTTATTCAATGTGAATTTTACCTTGTTAATTATATAAATATAAATTTTTCAGTGGCATTTAAGATGATTGTTATTGAATTTTGGAATGCTCAATTCACACTTGGAGCACACCCCTCTCGGGAATTTAGCATCTTGGAATTATCATTAAAATATATTTTAAAATTAAAATTAGATATTTAAAAAAAAATTAATTTTATGATAAATACGTACTCAGTATTATATGTGTAATTATTTTCTTATTTTATTTACATATATAGGAAAAATATTCATGATACCTGAATGTAGATTTTAAAAATTGAATATTTCTAAATGAAAATGCTTACAGTTTAGAATTTTTGTTTAAAATTATTAACATAATTTTATTAGAAGTTTATACAAATTTACATTTTTTTATATTTATTTAATATGAAATTTAATATATAAATTGATTAAAAAAAATTAATATATAAATTTAATATATATTTATTTAATATATAAATTTAATATACAAAATTTGATATCTATTGGAATTATTAACATGATTAAAAAAATTGATTTTAGAAATTTCATTTAATGTTATTAACATAATTTTAGATATCAAATTTTAAAATTTTTTTTCCTAAAAGTTAATGTTTTTTATATTTATTTAATACAATGCAATTTGTCAATTATTGATATTAATATACAATATTAAGAAATATACAGTAAATGACAAATAAATATATATGATGTTTACTACTGTAATTTTTCATTAATTATGTGACAAATAAAAAATCATATCTAGCAATTTTTAATATGTTCATTAAAAAATAACGAAATTTAGGTTAATTTATTAACACATATTATCATGTTATGAAATAAATTTTTAAAAAATATGATTTTTAAATTGTTAATTATGCTAATTAAGATAATTATCATGTTAAAATAATTAATTTAATTTACTAACAAAATATTATTGTATCCGTAAATTTATTAGAATAATTTTAAATTTTTACAATACAATTGTCAATTAAAAAGGTTATTTATACTAAAGTAATATTATTTTATTATTAATTATTAAAATATTATATTATATTAACATGTGTAATTTTGAAATTAAAATAGCATATTCATAAACAAATTAATAACGATATTGTATATTTTATGATAAATTAAATTAATTTTATTATTAATATATATTTCAAAATTATTTATTTAATTATTTTATTATT
>JAMLFT010006729.1:0-15684 GCA_026544285.1 Pachyrhizus erosus
ATCTTATAATTATTAAAAATATAAATTAATTATTTTAATAATTAAATAAATAATAAAATAATGATAATAATTAAATAATAAAATTATAATTATACATTTAACTAGAAGCATATTTTATTTTTTAAATATTTTTTAAGTTCTTTATTATGTACTAATTTATATACAGACATATGTTTATATGTTATTTGAATTAAAATATAATTAATAACTTAATCTATAATTTATTTAAAATATATAAATTAAATTAAATTTAAAAAAGTGTGACATGGGTTCCCAGTAGTTTTTTTCAAATCCGATAAAACCCGATGAGGATGGGGTTAAGTTTAATTTTTTTGTCTCTATCTTCTATAAACTCAAACCCAAACCCATCCCAGACCTACTTTGTTGCCATCCCTAGGATTCCCTATGAGAAATAATATAGCCAACATTACCTCCCACCTGCACCTTACCATCCCCCACCCCAACCACACACATGCCACAGTGCCACACAACAAAGTAGCATGTCTGTGCCAGCATGAATTCCTCTGATACAAGGGAATAAGTGCAAAAAATTAAGATATGCTTCGATTGCTCGTGGTCATGTTTTCTATTACTCTATTGGATAACAATATAAAGATCACTTATCAATTAAATTTCAAAATCTAAAGAAATCATAATGCAATGAGAAATGTAGAAATTACCTAGATAAGTACAGTAGAAAACTCGGATCACCGGGGGAAGACTTTCTAAACCTGCTGTTTGGAAGATAGACATCAAAATCAGGCCTCAACTCATTATTAATCTGTAACTCAGCAAATAAATTATCGATGGAGCGCTCAGATGTGGAACCCATTTCTACTAGTTGTTTGCTTTCTTCTGTGGCTTCAAGAGCAACAGATTTATGGGAACTTTTAATACTCTTCAAAGTCCAAGCAACGCCATGTCGTCCAATTATGTAGCCAAGAGACTTGAGGTGTCTGTAAACCTCAAATAGCTCCCAACAACATCCACTCTTCCTGCCAGCAACCTTTTCGTACATTTCTGTTAGAGATATGCTTTTACCAGTATTATCTACGAGATGTAAGGCTCCTAGTTCCATAAGATACCTGCCAAATCAGCCTTAACATAAGCACAAGTTTTCAAAACACATTACAAAATTTAAATATAAAATTTTTTTCTTGTGCAAACAAGTGTATTGCCTAGTTACATAGTTTATTATTCACAGAAAGCTAAGACTTTAAGAATTACACGACTCTTCCCTACTGCTTAATGTTACAACAAAGGGTATACAAGAAAAAGCTGGCATATCACCTACAAAGTCTCCTCAATTGATGAATAAATCTTGCCACTGCGAACTATTCCAGTTGTTACCCACATTTTGCCATTCTTCTCAGTGATTTCTCCCATTCCCATCTCTTCATTCCAACAGCTTTTGGATTTCACGTTCCTAGTAAATGAAATGCAAAATCTTAACTTTGAAAATCATAGATGAGCAGGGGAAACAGAGATATCTTCACTAGTAAGTACTAATTTACAATGTAAAGATGCTAGACCTGAACTGCAACTTGGGCATAGAACCAGATGAAAAGTCAAGCTCCTCTCCATCACTTGCATTTTGCAAATAGACCTCATCATCACTATCTTCACTTGAAGAACAACCCCATATCTTGCCTTCCATATATCAAAAGCTGTAATTTAAAATTACAACCAATTGACAGGGGGACCAAAATAAGAAACAGTCGTTAGGATTGTTTGCAGCAATATTGCTAAACTCGACATTCTATCTAAGATCCTTCCTACGCTCCTACATAAAATGCAAAACTATACTTATATTTATAGTAATATGCATAAAAAAGTAGATAAAAGAAATAACCTCTAAATGACATCACTAAACAAAATTAAATTGAAATTTCATAATCATAATAAGTGATAAGATCCAAATATACATAATCCAACAGAGCTGTAAGAACAAACCACTAACACACAAAAGAGCTGAGACAAAAAATGAAGAATCCAAATCATAGATGAGAGAAGAGAACAGATGAACAGAAGAGAGAAGCCTTGTGAATAAGGAGAAGTTCAGTTCAGTTTGCAAAGAGAGGCGCAATCGGCGGCAGGCGGTGCAGCATGGACGTTCGACGGTTGCGAACGAGTCAGAAGCAATGTGCAAAAGGGTAGAAACAGAGAACTGAGAAGTGTGTTTCGAAATGGAAGAACGAGTTTCAGGGCTTTTGAAAGTGGGTCAAAGGAACCCGACCGGGTTTTTTCAGCCCACGAGACTCGCTGGTGACTCGCGACTTTGATAAACGGCCCTTTATAGTTTATATACTGTCAGTGGTGCATGGGATATTTTCTCTTAAATAAATCAATTATTGGAAATCAAAGAAAAAACAAAAGTTAGCTAAAATAATAAATGGCTAATTTTTAATCATAATTTCTAAAATTTTATTTATCATTAATAATCCTATTTCCTTCGTTGACATTATAATCTTTGATTATAATCCAAATTACCAAACACATTACAGCAAATTTTGAAAATGAATCATCTAATGGAGTTTTGATGAGGAACGAGATGTACTAGAATATTTGATTTTCCCTTTAAGCACTAATACAACTGACAGATGCTCGGAATCTTGTATGTTTGTAGTTGATGATGAACTGCCAATATTTCTGTAGTTAGTTTAGTTGGAGTAGTAGATAGGAGTGTTGAACCGGAACCAGATACAAGTCTTTCATATCAAGATGAAGGTGAGTGAAAGGAAAAATGTAAACAACATTGAGCAACACCTTTATATGTGTCAGGATCTCATTGGTGTTTTATTTTTTGTAATTCTGATATAAATACAGCTACTAGATATGTGTTTTATTGCATACATCATGATTAACTTCTATCTTTTAGTCAGTGTTGCTAGAGTTAATCTTCCATGTTTATCAGAGAATACATTTGAAATTTTATCAATAATCTTGGGAGTACTCTTTAATCAATAATTCTATATTATTCATATTCATATTGAAGCATATTACAGATCAATCCTGATAATTCCCTGGATGAGTTACAGCTATTCTTTAACTTGGAATTTTATTTCAAGCAACGGAATTTTCGTGCTAAAGTTAGTGCTTAACATCCTTGTTTTCTATAATTACTCTTTTGCTTTATTTCATCTGATTTTGAATTATCATATAATTCATAAGGGATATTCTTCTTACTATGCAATAATATTAGTCCTTTCCCCATCCTCTACTCTTTGCAATGTAAACATGACAGCTGGAATGTCTATAGTTGTGAAGAAGATCCACAATAAAAAGCCAAAAAAATATAACTGTGGCTAGAATGCAAATAATACCAATGCATCAATTTGATATTTCAGCGTAAAAATTTAAACAAACAACTTGACGTTTTTCACGAGTACCCTTCTATAATCCATTCAAGCTTTTCATCAAACACAGTGTGTGCAGTAGCAGTAGCAGCACCATACATAATAAATACATCAATTAACGAAATATTGAATGAGAAACAGCAGAAAAAGAGAGTGGGACACAAATAGAAAACGTAAAAAAGCTAACCTGGATTTGATGGAACAAACTCTCCAAGAAACTTCTGCTAGCAGCACTTGCGAGACCTCTTTACAGATGGAACCTGATATTTTGTTTTAGTTAGTTTTCAAGAGAGGAAAGAAAATCTTAAATATAATTTTTAAAATAATTATAATAAAAATCAATACATTCATCATATATATATATATATAAATTTTATAAGTAGATGACAATATAAAAATTATTTATACAGTTAGTTTATTTAAATTAAATTTAATATTTATTTGTAAACACAATTTAATTAAGAAGAAAAGATTCTGTCTGTGTAAAAGAAACATTTGAAATATCGAGAGAGTAGAGACAGCGCCTCGAAAGATCACAGTTTGTTGCGAAAAGGATGTTCCGTAGGACGGAGTTTTTGACAAGGGTTAGAGAGCTGAAGCAGCGTGTCGCACATCTTCGACATCTGAGCGACAAGCAACAAAAACATCTTCAAGATTTCGAATTGTTCAAGTGCTTCAAATCCGAGATTAAATTTGAGCTTGCTTCTAATCACTTTCAGGTTCTCTCGATCCGAGATTAAATTTCATGACTTGTTCGGTCATGATAAAATACACTTTTCACTTCACAATACTACTCAATATCTTCATTTGCCACGCACATGACACTTTACGCGTGCATTTTCATGGATGCAGAATGCTCAAACTGGTTCCTTAGGGGACTTTGTCGTGGACTGGGACTCGCCCAGTTCCAAAGATGTGGTTTTGCGAAGAAAATTCGATTCGGGTGAGGAAGTTGCAGTTTCTGCTATTCTGGGAACTCCTAACTATGTGAAAGACCTTGTTTTTCCAATGGATGCTTTTATGAAAGTGTGTGTGAGAAAGCCAGCATTGAGCTCCATGTTGCAGTTTGACTGTGGTGTTTATGAAGAAACTGATAAGGGCTCTGATTTTGACATCTATAATGCTTATTATCTCAGATCACCTACGTGTCTCAGTCCTTCCATTTACAGAGGCCCTTTATTCAGGTAAGCTGACACAGGTCCCTTGTTCCTTATAATCTATGTTCTGATATTTTTGGTTTTCCAATTTCAGTGCAAACCGATTTGTATTGAGTTTACAATGTTGTTGATACATTCAGTGCTGGCTGATCTGCTTCGATGATCAAAGATTGAGTTTATGTTATAGATTAGAGTAAATCACCAATTTGATTCCTGAAATTGTTACTCGCAGTCACTTTAATTATTAGATTTAACAAAATATCAAAAAAGTCCCTGCAACTATAATTCATTTCATCTAAGTTTTTAAATTTAACCACTTAGTGTCTTTTTGGTCCTCGAACACATGTTAATATCATCACTTAAATCATACATGTTGGACTAATTTGAGTGGCAAATTACAGTTTTGGAGACTTTTTGAGAATTTTCTTTTGATCTTGGGACTATTGTGACAGTACCCACCAAATTTAGGGACGAGAATAGCTGTTTACTCTATAGATTATGGCTGTATAATTTGGAGCGCCTACACATTTGACTTGCTTGGCTCTGATCATTTGGTGTATACTCAAAATCCTAAAGATTATTTCAGCCTCTCCCCTTTATTTGCACATTGTGCCCTATGTAACATTTGCTACCTATGAAGCATGTACCAAACACGACGCAAACACAAACACTGACACAATTAATGTCTAAAATATAGAACACTGAAACACTGCGCACACACACAAAGAGAGAAACTCTAATGAAATGAAATATGAGATACATAACAAAATATCTAATTTGATAGTATATTCACCTTTTTAAACCAACCTTCTATGTCTTTTCTATGATGCTTATAAAAAAGGCAAGAGACATTATTTTTGTTAATATCTTATATTAAATTTTAAGCTAAATTTTCTAAAAGTTAAAAAATGAATAATTTTTTAATAATATGGAGATGTTTGTTCAAGTGTCTGAGTTGTGTAAAGGTGTTGTTGTTGTTGGCTTAAGTGTCCAAGCTAATAAAAATAATTTGTTAATTAGATACCTAATTAGAAGTATCGGACAAGTGTTGAGGAGTGCCAGTTCAGAAACGTGTCCAATATGTCCACAATTTGAATAAGAGAAGTGTTTGCGCTTCATAGTTTTCTAGTTCTTTGATGCTGCAGGTGTTACTATCATATAATCACTGTACTTGTATGACTTATAATGTGTTTGGAAACCCGTTTGATTGGCGTTAAAACAAAGGTTTTACACATTCCAATGCACAGACATAAAAGCAATGTGGGTGTAGATTGGCATTAAATTGAAAGCATTCCAAAAACACACTTGATCTTCCACGACTTTTGCTTATCCTTCTATGTTTTATGCACCTTAGCTTCGTAACCGAGACTTCTCTACCTAACTGTCTATTTAAGCATCTATCCTTTATTGACCTTGAGTGTTGACATACCAATTCATATGGCTTTTATTTTTAGATGGCATGCTGCAACCAATAGTCCTGTTGGATTAGATAGTAGAAATCATTTTCACAGGATTACTCATCTTGACTCTAGTTCATGCTGGTAAATTTGGAGCAGCTAAGTAAACTATTTAACTGTTACTGTATGCTTTTTGGTTACCTGTCTTCTGAACTGGTTAGGCCACTAGTTTGATAAACTAAGCCTGAGAATTTAAACTATGTGCTAAAATGAAGAACATGTCTTCCATGTTCTTTAGAAAGTTAAATGGGCCTGATCAGCAGACATGAATTTCCTTATTACTTTTATGACATCATCAAATCAACACCCATAAGCTGGTTTTTAGTATCATCATTTTAGTAAACCATTCATAAATTAAATTATATGGGTCTTTTTACTAATACTTGTTCATTGTCTTGTCTACATCCATGTGAAGCACATTGGATAATGAGTTGCAAGGTGCACTCAAGGAATACCTGATAGCCAAGGGCATTGGGCTAAACCTGACCAATTTCCTTCTCCACTACCTACATAAAAGAGAGCAAGAGCAGTACGTGAATTGGTTGAAGAAGGGTGAAGCAGCATTTATGGCAGAAGAGGGATCATTGAGTGAATCATCAGAGACACATTCTACTTAGGGTTGCAATATGGTCAATTTTGGCACTTGTCAAGGGTGAGGAAATTCTGGATCAATTTTTACTCATTTTAGTCAACGTTTTTGAGAGTTCGGATAATGATTAGGTTGTCAGATAAGTAAACTGATTAGTAAAATGTAGAATAATGTTTCTTACTTTCTTTTGTAAATGATATGCACCTCAACATTTGCAGAAGTTAGATAAGAAAACTTCTATAAAAATTAAGTGCACAAGTTAATTTTAATTTATGTAAAATTTATTTTACTTTATTATTTTCTTCTTACAGGCTAAGCTTATGAAGAAGTTTGTTTATCTAATTAGGACTAAAATAGAGTGAAATTTACTTCAAAAGCACCAAATCTAAGTGGAGCATACCTATTGATTTTTAATCATTTTTTTTTCCAATATAAAAGGTCTGAAATATTCACTAATGTTTCCGGGCCTCTGCCATTTATTATTCTTTGGGCCTTTGTCTTCCCTTGTCCCCAAAAGGTCCAAAACTAAAATATGTACATTGGACAATTGTTTGAAATTAAGTTCTGCACAATCCTGTAAATGTATCCAATCTCTCCCAGATTCGTTGCAATTAACCCGTTCCACATGTTAAGGGCCTCATTATATCAATAGGACCTCTCACCTTTTACCTTATTTAAATTGACAATGGAACAAGATAAGGCTCACGAGTTTCATTGCGTAAACCAATTGGGAAAAGGGATAAATATTGAAGTGCATATTCTTCTTTCTAAGTTTGAACGTAAACATTTTCATTTTTTAAAATCTATGAACACTTCTTAATTCTGAATTCTCCAGCTTCGTTATTTTTTACCAACCATATTCACAATAGAATAAAAGCTTCTGTTCCTGGCCAAATAATGATGTGGGCGGTATAGCTTGTGATCCCACTAATGAAGTAATGATGGAGCGTTTTCTATTGCTTCTGCATATGAAATTTGGAAAGCAGTAGATTCAAACCAAGAGATCATACTTTGAGGGCATGTTTGAATTAACTTATTCAAAAATATTTATGAGAGAAGAAAATAAGAAGGATAAATTAAACAAATTTTTTTATATACTAAAATTAATTTATACCTAAATTAAAAATTAATTTTAAGAAAAATGAATGTGAGAGAATTTTTTTAAATTAACTTATGCATGAGTTATAATTAATATATAGAGAAGTTTATTACTTCTATGGAGATTGTCTAGAATTGTCTTATATTCATATTCATATATGACCAATGAATTCAGGAGTCAAAGATATTGCTTCCTTCCTCCCCTTTTGCCCAAGATGCCTGGATAAGATTGAAAATGCGATACATGCTGTCAGGGATTGTCCACATGCACAACAAGAATGTAAGGCTTTGTCCCAATATTCAGTTGCTACAGAAATTTTTCTCTAATGGTTCAAGAGATTGGCTTTTGTGCAATTTAAATCCAAATATTAGAAAAATGACTATTGGAGGCTTCCATTTAGGTTTATTCTAGATTCTTTATTGCACGCGAGAAATCAGTATGTGCATGCTAATAGAGTTCTACAAGTGCAGCGGGTGGTGGCTGTGGTTTTTCAAAAAAAGCATTGAATATGATGGTTTTTCAGCCACTTCTAAAGCTTTAATGGTTAACAGAAATACTGATCCTGATTTGGAGCAAATTGGCTGCACCAAACCAAATTTTTGGGACCAGTCAAACTATGATCAAGGCTAATAAGGATTAGAGAGACCTAA
Source organism: Pachyrhizus erosus (assembly GCA_026544285.1). Classification (NCBI taxonomy): domain Eukaryota; kingdom Viridiplantae; phylum Streptophyta; class Magnoliopsida; order Fabales; family Fabaceae; genus Pachyrhizus; species Pachyrhizus erosus. The sequence goes on from JAMLFT010006729.1 coordinate 8,309, forward strand.
ACCTATATGTTAAATTTTTTTATCATCATGTGACATTTTTGCTTTATAAAAACTGATAGCAAATGAACAATCCCTGAGAGCATGTGCATATGGACAATCCTTGACAGCATGTGCATATGGACAATCCTTGACAGCATGTATTACATTTTCAATCTTATCCAGGCATCTTGGACAAAAGGGGGAGGAATCCCCTTTGTTCTTTTGATAACATTATTCCACTCTATTCTTTTGCATTCTTTTTTTTCTGAAAACGCGGTTCCTTTTTGTTACAATTAGTTTGTTCGTTAAACCCTCATGGTTCTTCCAAAAACATTGTCATCAACCCTTTAATAGCCTTATCTTTGAGCTGGTCCTGACTCTAATGACTAGTGTTTCTGTAGATAATAGGTGGGTGTAGAGGAGTTATTCGTGAACACTTGGACAATTTCATTGCTGCTACTAATGCAGTCAAATTAGGTGAATGTTCCGTCAATATGGGTGAGCTACGGGAACTTTCTCATGCTCTAGAATCAGATTCATCGTATATATAGTGTGACATGATAGATAAATTTATTTTTAATTATGTAATCTAAGATTTAATACTTTGACAGATTAATTTTTCACTCTTAAGGGAAGAATACTCGAATTTTAAATAAAAAAATTCCATAACTATTAATCCGGTTTCTAAGGAATGTCCCACTTCTCACCTATCTTTCCTTCTTCTCAATCAAATGAGGCATATGATGGCCAATAGAGCAAGCATTGAGTCTCACATATATTTATATAAACAAACCAAATTGTTGATGCTTTTTACAAAATTTTAGTCTTTCTGGTGAAGTTTGTCTTAAATTTTTTATTTTGTCTTGGATTTCATAGTTCTTCTCAATCTACGGTTTTTTCTTATGAAATTTAGTTTGTAATTCCTCTTTCTCATAAAAAAAAAAAAAGCTTACAATCAAAAGTTGTAACGACTCTTGCGAATAAAGAAAGTTAGAATATTTGTACAAAGGTATAAATATCCTAAGATTAACAAGGTTACAAATATTATAATAGTTTGTAATATTTGTAACTTTCTCTAATATTCTTGTAATTTTTTCTTTGTAATGTAATTTTTTTTATTTAATTACATTTTTTACCTTTACAGTTTCACAATGTTACGAATTTTGTTTTCAATTTTTTTTTACTTTTTCCTCTAACTTTACAAAACATCACGAATTTTCTTCAAGCAAAAAAATTGTCATCATTTTGTAGTGATTTTTTCTTTAAACTAACATAATTAAGATAATTTTTTGGTGATTTTTTTACATGCCGACAAAATTTGTAATATTTATAAATTGGACGAAAAATATTGTGAAAAATAAAATATTGGAGCCAAAATTTATAATACTATAAAACTTTGAAGACAGAAAATTCAATTAAACAAAAAATAAATATCAAATAATTCCGATTTGTTAAAAAAAAGTACTAGCCCATTGAACTCACAATTTGAATTGCTGCATATTTGCCAGCCTTGGACTAATATTTAGACACTATTCTTTTTTAAGAGCGTCACTTTTTTTATACTTATTTTTTTCTGATTTATATATTTTGATAATAACACAAAATATTTTATTATATTAAATTTACTTTTAAAGTTTCAATATAAATTCTAATATCATTTCTTTATTATTTATATTAAATACATAAAACATTTAAAAATTAGATGAAATAAGAACAAAATTAAAAAAAAATGATAATTAATGTTATTTTAAATTTTAAAAAGACAGATTAATTACATAAAAAAACTTAATTAAAAATTTTATAACTTAATTTTTATCATTCACAAATTGTATCACTCAAATTTTAATTTCGTAAATTTTACCACTCAAATTTTTAATTTTCACATATTTTACCATCCAACTTTTCTCATTAATTTTATCATAATTTTTTTAATTTTTATACATTTTATCATTATATTAATAATAAAATAATATTTTTTGCAAAAATTAGATTTTTATTTTAGTGACATATTAATATTGGTAAAATTTGTAAAAAAATTAAAAAAATTTGATAGTAAAATTTGCAGAAATAAAATTTAAGTGATAAAATTCGTGAAATGATAAAAATTAGATGATAAAATTTGTAATTAAGGTTAAAAAAAATTAAAAACATAGACAAATTAAAATAATCTTTTTTTTTTCTTTTTAGAACAGAAAAAAAATAAGCTATACTAAATCCAACCTCCACATGGGCTTTTAGACTTTAAGACGGATTGGATTTATTGCCCTTTGACTTCTCAACCTAGATCCATTCTTAATTGGCTGTGGCTGCTCATGGACTCAAAATAAAGCTGCACTCATCTCCATGCAAATTATATTTGTAATTTTAGGAATTTTCAAGTCTAACATGTACAAAGCATCTTCTTTATAACTACTATTTCTCTATTAAAGTGTATTCAAAATCGTTCTATCAAGCTTCCAACGGGAAAAACAAATACAATTAAATTTTATTTTTTTTTATGTTTTGTTTAAATGATAAAAGATTTTGAATTGAAAAAAGTGATGTAAAAAGGAGTAAAAAAAGAAGAGAATGTGAGTAGAAAAATACGTAAATTTTTAAATTGTTTAAAATGACAGAAAAGTGAATATAAATATCATCTAATAAATTTATGGTCATGAGTTATTTTCAACTTGAAATAAGTTAATAGTTCCAACATACTACATACTATTTGTGGTATGTTTTGGTACTTCTTTGTAAAAACTTAACATTGATTATTAGCTGCATATCCTATTTGTGTATAGTATAATAATAAAGTGTTCTTCTTTAATCAAGCGAGACTAAGGCCTGTTTGATACAAAAGAAAAAAAAAAAGTAATGAGAATGATAAAAATTTACAATTTGAATCAAAGAGAACAAAAGAAAAGAATTTTTTATTTTTATTTTATTTTCTTTCTTTTTATTTTCATTATCTATTCAATTAAATTATATATATATATATATATATATATTATAAGAATAATAAAAAAAATTATTCTTATTTTCATTAATTATTTTTTAAAAATTTAATGATTATTATTAGTTATTCATAATAATTATTGAATTTCTAAAAAATAAATATTAAAAATAACTCTTTTAAAATTATTTTTAGAATGATTTGATCTCCTTTCATATAATTATTTATATTTTTTTTTATTTTCTTTCTTTTCGTTCAAACAAACCTGACCCTGTTAATATCAAGGATGCACAACATATCTAAGCGTAATCAGGGAAAATGATTATTCTAAATATAGCCAAGGTTTAGATCCAAATAATTAAAATGGATAACACGCCTCATTAATCAATGAAGTAATCGTTGAGTTAAAATTTGTAATTTAATAATCTTTCTACATCTAGAACAAGGATGAAAACAAGTTTAGAGATAGGAATCTTTGCAGGAGACTTTTTATGCATTAAGATCTATATTTTCATCGTCATTTTCTAAAGTTAGTTTTCTATCTCATGAGAAAAACACTTAAATTTTTATTTCATACATTGTACCCTTTTTTAAAAAAAATTATTTAATTATCATAAAATTTATAACATTTTTTAATTTGAGAAATTGATTTGATGTTTTTTAATAATAATAATCATGGAAATAATAATAGTAATAATAGTAATAATAGAATAAGACTTACTTTGTTTTCTTAATATTATGTGTCTTCGTTTAGTCATTATAATTTTAAAACATTTAAAATAGTTTTTTATGTATCTTTTTGTTCTTGTTAATTTTTATTACATGCCAATTTTTTTTTTTACGACTCTCATCCTCTTCAGTGTAGGTACAGTCCTCAACAAAAGACCAGGAAGTCAATTTTATTTGTGTGTCCTACACGAATGGTTATTATCTTCCTGAACGCAATGTACTATTATTGACATTAGGGACACTTTTTACTCTGTCACACCAATATACATGAAACTACCAAATTCCACCACTCGATAACCCAGAATCTACGTCCATGTTCCCTTAGGGGTATCACGCTTTTAATAATATATATTCTTTTATTAAATAAAATTTATAAAATGAAGAGATTCAATAAATAAGAAATAAGATATAAAAAAATATTATGATTTTCCATAAATTTTAGATAATAATAATAATAATAATAATAATAAAGTAACCGTACGTTAAGGAGTGTATCATCTAATGTGGAAGGATGCTTGGTTGCAATTGCAGTCATGACTCATTCATCGTCTATGTCAATGGTATTAAAGGATCGTTAGAAAAATAGCAAGAAAAATGTGTAGCCTCAAGTGGGTTAATAAAATCTTGGCCACATTAAAATAGAGTTTGATTAAGATATGTTTAATGGGTCAGAAATATAAGAATGAGTGTAGATAAGGTTAGGTAAAGTTTAGATCAAAGGAAGACAAGTCTCTTCGTAAGGTCATAGAATATCTTTAATTTTAGTGAAAGTTTATAATGGAATTACGTATTGTTTACAACATAAGCAGTATGATAATCGAATCTAAGTAAAATTGAGTCGAGTTTCTTGAGTAAAATTTTAGAAATTTAGTTACTAATAAAGTTTGAAAATACTTTACACTTATAATATAAAAACTTAACCAAAACATTATAAATACTTTACAGTTATAAATAAAAAAAAAAAAAGACTTAACGAAAAAATTAATCCAGTGAAATATATGTTAAGACGAATGAGTAAATTATATTAACATCAATAATAAAATATTTAAAATTAGTTGCTAATAAGTAATAAGACTGAAAGTTGTAGAAAAATAATAATAATAATATCATTAAGAGACATATTCATAATTGTTCTTCATTATTAAGATATTGATTTGTATTTTTTTATATATAGATATTGGTATGGTTTATCAAACTAGATATTAATTTATATTGAAAAACATTTAAGTGTACTTTATATTTATGTATTAAGAAATAAGAACATATTTTAAAATAAAAAGAAAAAGGAGTGTAATTTAAATGTTTCTAAAAAATATATATAACTTACTCTAAAATAAATTTAACAGTTTAGGATAAAAATTTAAAACAAAACCAATATTTGTAGGAGCAAAAAGTTAACTCCAATATCATACACTACTTTGAAATGGAAACACTACTCAAGTACTATGCCTAAGTTTTGCTTTTCAAATTGACAATTCAAATCCTCATTCACTCTAGAGAACATATTTCCTTCTCAAAGTCCTTAATAAATTTGTGGGACTTAATTTCCATAAAAATGACTTAGAAATATACAATATTGTACACAAGAAGGACAAGGGTTCTAAAGTCATTTGCCAGATCAATACAGGTAGGTATAGCATAATTGTTTTATCAATGTCCAAATTGGAATGTTTCAGCACTTCCATGTTTCATTATTTGTTTCCTGATTTGTTATATCCTAGCTAGAAGATGAGGGTTGTGTGGCGTGTGGTAGAAGATGGCTCTTGATGCTACTCAAAAGTTCTTAAATGCTCAAACAAAAACAAAAATAGTTCGAACTTGGAAGTAAAATGTTGTTTCTAGAAGATAAAACAGACCGTGGCTTGTTTGTTGTGGCTGTGGCCATTAACAATTTGTTGGTAGAGTCTAAAGTAGCTTTACTGATTTCTCCTATTGCCAATTTTGTGTGGATAATGATGATTTTAGTCCACATCACTAGGCCATTCTATGGTCTTCATCATAATAAATTAAAATGTTGTGATGGAAAAATAATAAGGTTTGTTGTAGTATAAGATATTGATATTGATGATTTGAAATCAAAGTTATAAAGACTACTTTCAAAATCTTGATATCTTCTTCAATACTGTTATCATCGTTCTTATTATAATACTAAATCACTTATGAAGATAACATATATTGGATGATAGAAAAAAATGTAGGTCTTAAATGTAATATTAAAATAGATTGTTACAATAAATTAATTTAAATAATTTTATTATTTATATATAATTATATGATTGAAATTAATTTCTAGCGTCCGTTCAATAATTATTTCAATCACTTAGTATTCATTATATATAATTTTGTTTAAATCTTAAATGAGTTAAAATGTTTTCTTTAGGGCTTTTCATTTTTAGGAAAATTACTAATAACTTAAATTTTAAAATATGTTTATATTATTGAGTCAAATTTATTTAAAATTATGTAAAATTTATTTTTTATTTAATGATTTTTCACTCATAATTTTATTTTATTTTTTAAAAATTAACTAATAATAAACATTGTGTTATAAATTATGTTATTATCACTCCTCTCATCTTTAACTAAGAAATTTTGCATTTTGATGCTCTTTATTTGTAATATTTTTTATTTGGTCGGATTATCTTATACTTGATTATGTATTATTAGTCTTGGACTTATAGTCCTAAGTTCATTCATTGTTTTCCTTTACTTCTAATTGGGAGTGGTAATAGCTCTAATTTGATTTAATGATCTAATCAATTTAAAGTAAATTAATCAAAGAGAAAATTTTGAGTTAAGTCATATTATAGATTTAATTTAGATTTTAAAATTATAAATTTTATGAGTTTGGTTCGAATATCATATTTGAATAGGTAGAATATTAATCAATTCAAATCAACCTGAATTCATGCTATTTTAAAAAAATTAATTTTTTATATTATGTAATTTTATAATTCTATAATTTTTATATTATGCAATTCTATAATTATTATTTTTAATATTATCTATTATGTTGTGTTTGGTGAAAGTAAACTAAAAGGATGAGATATAAAGAGTGATGTACCCAAGTATTTGGTGAAGGTGAAATAAAAATAATGGAAATATAAATTACAAAATGTACGAGTCTCACGTTTAAAACCTTTTTGTCAATTGATTATTCAAATTGAACAATCAATTATTTTGTTGATGAAATCTGCGTGTCTTAACCTAGATATTGATTATTTTTGTTCTATAATTAATTAAATATTTCTATTTAATCGGTTTGCATGAAATTTAATCAATTAAATTTTGTAAAGGATACGCATTTTATTAAGAATATAATAATATTTTTACAATTTTATTATTTTATTTTTATTTCTTATATTTTATTTTATTTTTATTTTATTTCTTTTTTTCTCAAATTATTTACTTTTTACTTTCATTCATTTTATTTCTTTATTTTTTTTTTCACGTGATTCGATAATCGAATTTGAACCAACCCAAATAATGTCAGGTTGGTTTAGTGGGTTAGTTCAGTTTGGGATGCCAATACTTACTTTAAAAAGATTGAACAATTTAAATCAATTAATATTGATAAATATGGAATAAAATATTTTCTAAATTCAATTCAACCCAATATGTGATTATCATTTCATCGCACCATTTTGTAAATTAAATAAAATTAATTTAAAATTAAATAAATTAATTGATATGTACACTTTAATTATTTTTAATAATAAATTATATGCTAAAACAT
>JAMLFT010006730.1:0-15683 GCA_026544285.1 Pachyrhizus erosus
AAATACAAAGTGCAGAAGAGTAAGATAGAGTACGTTCAATCCCAAATCCCATAACTGAAATTTTAAAAATCAAGTTTATGTTCAATCATATTCTTTTTGCCATAAAGTTATTTTGAAAACCTAATTCCAATTTAAACCAAATCTTTATTCAATTCTTTGTGCTCAAAGAGTGTTACAACATAAGAATTTTAATTGAAATTATTCCTTGTAGGTACGACATTCATACTTTAAAAAGTATTATACTATAATTGAATCGGTACACTTGTTGAAAAATAAAATTAACAATAATCATTAAATATGATTTGTTTTTAATATAAAATCATAAAAATGTAATATAAATTCATTTATATTGTATTTATTTCATTTAATAAAAATATTTTAAAGTGCGCATAAAATTAAAAATACTATTTTCTTAATTTTGACACGATAAATTATTTAAAATATAATATTAAAAGAGGTGATTATTTGAAAATATATTGATCAAACTATACAGTCAAATAATTAAACATGTCAGTTTATATTATTTTATAATTATCCATTATTGTTCAATAAATAACTTTATTAATCATTTTTAGTTTAATTAGTTAATTCATCAGACTTTAGCTTCTAATTTTGAATTAACTACTAAGTTTTCAACTTTTAGCTAATTTATCTCCTAATTTTGGCAAACACATCTTTCACGTTAAATATTTATGTAATATCTTATGGCTCAAATTTGTTCTTTTTATTCTTAGCATTTCACATATATGTGATTTGCAAACTTTTTTTTCTCGCTTAAAAGCTACGTTTTTATTTATTACAGGATGGATAAGATTGATTGTGCATAACTTATAAGTTGTTGGTGTCAGTTTAGATTTTATTGTTTTTTTAGTGTTGGAAGTATTATTTTCGAATTGATTAGATTTCAAATTTTCAAAAGTTCATGATGGTTGAATCTGCACTAATTTAAGTAACCAGTTTGAGTCACAGGAATTTCTATTAAGTGTCCATCAAGTTAAAGTTGAAAGTGAGATAGTTAACGTTGAAAATTATTAGTGTCAGACAGTGAATATTTCTAAAAAAAAAATCAGAGAAGAATAAGTCAAGTAATAATTACCAATAGTTATTGAAGTCACTCAAATCAAGGCACACCTCAAGATCTTATTTACTAATTGATGCCAGACACTTAAACACACGTTTGTATTAAATATTTTAACCATTGGAGTCAGATATATACAAATAAAACTCTGTAGAGCCATTTTTTTATTATTGAAACAAATTACACAATATTTTGTAACACCTGCACATCTATACTCGTAAAAAATGGCTACTGATTCAAAAGTTAACATGTATATTTCCAACCAAATGGCTAGTGTATACTCAGTTCTTTACTTTTTCGGCATTCAGTTTCTTCAACTTCTTTTTCTTTATCTTCATTTTCTTTAAGATTTACGTTATTTTCCAAGCTCTTAATTACATTTTAATTCATTTAAATTTCTTGCATTTTTTCTTGTATTTCTTCATTTTCTTGTTGAAGTTTAATTTCTTTTTTGCATCTTTATTTTTGTATTTGTGTGATTTCCAGTTATTTACATTTTAGTAAATGTTTTGTTGCACTTTTACATTTCTAGGCACTTTGAGATTTCTGCATTTCTTAAGTTCCAAGTATTTTACTGTTACTTTTTCCTAACAAAATTATATTTGAAATTTAAGTGTTTTCGTTTTTTCAAAATTCATATACGTTTTCTTTGTACATCTATAAATTCCAATTTAATAACACTAAATAAACTTATAAGAAGATCAAATTTAATAATAAAAATAATACCAAAGTCTAAAATGTGTTAATCTAAAGTTAAAAAGTAATTTATCAAAACTGGATTGATTCAAGTTGAAAAAGATAAAGATAAAAACTAAATCAATTATAATTGGTTTGATTTGGATTTCAAATAAAAATAATTAATTCAACTAACATGAAATAATTTAATTAATTTTATTTAAATTGTTGGATCTATTAGGTCAATTTGATATAATAAATATCGTTAGTAGTTAGATTTTAGTTTAAATGATGAATGATTGTAGTAGCTACAACTTAACATGACATAGGAAAATTCATAGTAGCCATGTGAATTTGATGAAAATCAAACTAAAAATAGAAACACTAGTTAAAATCAAGTTGATGAGAAAAAAATTGATGACAATATAGAAAATGAAAAAATTCAATGCGGAAGAACAAATGTTTATTAAAAATATAATTTCATTTTTTTTGGAGCACATGTATCTTTCTTAAAGATAATATTTTTTGAGTCAAATAGGATTCTTGTAGATGAGAAAAACTATCTTTCAAATATTTATTTAACATAGTCACATACTTAAAGACTTGAACTCAAAACTATTAATTAACTAAAACAATCTCATGTTAGTTGGCTTATGTATTTGGTGTTATAATTTCAAATTTTTAAATACACACCTTGTATAATTTTGAATTATCTAAATAAATATTAAAGAACAATGTTGTCATTTACATTAAGAGAAAAAAAAAAAGGACATACTGTTAGTCATTAGTGGATAGGAATGTCCAAGCATATTAGACTTAGTGTGTCAATTTTTTTAACCTATCTAAATAAGTTGGATTCTGTAACTCAATATTTTAACTTGTGTAACTTAATTTTCACAATTCACCAATCTAGTGGTTTGGATTGGATTGACATTTTTTTACATTAAGGGGTTCTTTGATTTAGTTAGATTTATAATAATTTTTTAAATTATATTTGATCATTAAGTTTGAAATAAATAATTAAGAGAAGTAATATGACTAAAAGTTTTACATCAATTTTTAAAAAAATACTTGAGAGTCAATCCAACCTAATTTGTCAATACACTTAAATTAAATTATGATAAAATTTTTGACTCTATAAAAATGAGTTTAACTCAACTCAACTATTTTTTAATAGATTGGATTAAATTATATCAATCCATTTTGACATTTTTATTAATGAATCCAAGCATATAAAGACGATCATATAATAACTTAATGTTAAAAATACAAAAGTAAAAGAATTTTATTTAAAATGTAAAACAAATGACTTTTATATTTTTAATGTATTAAATATTTTTAAAAATAAAATTAATGTTATATTCTTAACCTTAACCATAAAAACCAATATTAACTTAACCGTATTAAATTTAATTACGTAATGAGAATTGCAAGAGACTTGAATAGTAAATATGTCATCAGTTTTTAAATATACTACCATTTAGTTTGTTTAAATTGATATAGTATATTTTTATGAAAAGGAATGCTGCAAATGTTATAATTTATTATTTATAACTTGGATGAGAGTATATACGAAAGACTCAATTTTATTATTTTAGTTGTTTATTCTTCATTGAAATATCCATGCTTTTCTTTCTACAACTAAACAAATTCATTATGTAAATATAAAATTTAACATCATACATAATATTATATGTAGTCCTTTTATTTCCTATTTTTTATATAACACATTTTCAAAATACATAAAAAAAATTAAATAAACAACTTTTTATTGTTCACGAAATATTTTGCCTCACAAAAAGTAAGCAGTGAGGTGACATAAGATTTTTGTGTACGGAAATACTAAGCAAAGGTTTTCTGTCGGATTTAGTGGCAGAGTTAAGCTTATCTCCATCGACCAACGAGAAATTGTATCTATATATATATATATATAATACATAAAAAAAAACACTAAAATTTTGTTCTGACAACAAATTCCGTGTTTCTTCACCCATCTACTTCCGAAAATCCTTTCCATAATTCTTTGTGGTTTTGACTCTGACAATTCTAATGAACCAAGTGGCTTATTACATATGTTACCATCGGATTGATGAGAAGGGGATCAAATTTGCCACCATTTGGGATCATATATTAAAAAAATATCAAATACCAATATTCCAATCAAAACCACTCTTCCAAGTTCCAACATGTGAATCCCACAGCATTAAAAAACCAGACATCCCCCACCACCACACCGTGGTGCTTGCCTATGTAACTTCCAGAACTTTCCAAGCCAGAAAACCCACCCACTCTATCTCTCATCCACTTGCTATTTGTGAAAAAAGGGTTAAATAAAATAACAATATTGCTCCCAATATGTCTAGAATCTTCTTATTAATTCTCCTTTTATTTTATTATACACATAATATATATTTTTTTTTAGTACACTCCACTACTAATTTCTTTCTACATAAACCCTCAAAACACTTCTCTAGCTTTCTTCCTAGATAGGTATGTGCTATAACAAACACTCCATCCTGTTTTTTTAACTGCTCAAACGACTTTCCAAACAAGGAAACAGAGTCCTCTACATTCTTCTTTATAAACCAAACTCCAAAGCTTCACTTTTTCTCCACCTTTCACCGATTTGTAACTCGAACCCTTTCCCTGAATCCCATTACGCTGGCTGCATTATATCCTGTTTTTCTCTGTTTTTTTTATTCCTCTTCTTCTGGCTACTCTGTTTCTATGTATTTTTTACTTATAATTTTCTTCTCTGTTTTATGTCAACTTCATCCTTTGTTTTTTATAGTTTCTACATATGAAGAAACCTCACAGACACCAACCTGAAGCAACGTGATCGTGATAAGAGTGAATTAGATTAACATATAGGAACCATAATCCGTCGAGTTTGTTCATTTTCCAAAATGAACTATTTGTACCCTGTGAAAGAAGAGTACTTGGAATCGCCACCAACGTCTCATGCGGTTGTTGATGAGTCAGCAATGGTTTCTCCACCGAGGCCAATGAAGGGGCTTCACGAAATAGGGCTACCCCCATTTCTGACCAAGACTTATGATGCGGTGGAGGACCCTACCACTTACCACATAGTTTCATGGAGCAGAGGCGGTGCCAGCTTTGTTGTTTGGGATCCACACGCTTTCTCCAGAGACCTTCTCCCTAGATACTTCAAGCACAACAATTTCTCAAGCTTTGTTAGGCAACTAAACACTTACGTAAGTGCTCTCTTCACCAACTTCTTCGTTCGTTTTCCCTCTAATCCTTTCAGTTTTGTGGGATTAAACACTTAAGTACAGTTTCATAGATATTTTAATATTGTTCTCGAATCAAGATTGTATTTTTATCTCAGTAACATTTAATGAAAACTTTTATTATGCAGATTAGTTAGATAAAATTTCAGTTTTGATTCGAGAACATCACCAAAATACTTATGAAATTATATTTAAGTTTTTTCCTTTTTGTTTTACTTGCAAAGATAAGTAATAATCTAATTAAGAAACAATCTCTCTTTTCTGCTAGCTTTTGTAGTAGAATATGATTTCACTGTTCTATCATTTTATATTTTCTTTCCTACTAGTCAAAGTGGTAGGTTTTCAAGTTTTATTATTAAAACTAATTAAAAAATTATTTATGGTGTTGTACTATTTAAATATTTTAAGTCACATTTTGTCTTGTGGGTTTTTTCTAGACTTCTAGATTTCTCTTTTTTCCTATCCCATTCATTCCTGCTGTGGCCTGCGGTGGTAGTGGTACAGTTTGGCATCATGCTCAATGACTTTGTCCATTTCCTCTCATAATTATACCAATTGCAGTCCCAATTTATTGAGATACTGTTAAGTTTTTGGATTACGGTACTAAATATGGGGCTAAATTTCATAGGGTTTTAGAAAAATTGATCCAGATAGATGGGAGTTTGCAAATGAAGGATTCCTGAGAGGGCACAGGCATCTGTTGGCAAACATAAGGAGAAGGAAGCAACCTTCTCAGGCTTCTTCTTCCGAACGAGCACAAGGTCACTGTGTGGAAGTTGGTCGTTTTGGACTTGATGAAGAGGTTGATCGTTTGAAGCGTGACAAGCACGTGTTGATGATGGAGCTTGTGAGGCTCAGGCAGCAGCAACAGAATACCAGATCCTGCCTTCAAGCAATGGAAGAGAGGCTACGAGGGACAGAAATGAAGCAGCAACAAATGATGACTTTCTTGGCTAGAGCTTTGAAGAACCCCACCTTCATCCAGCAGCTGCTCCAGCAAAAAGAGAAGAGGAAGGAGCTTGAAGAGGCCATGCCCAAGAAGAGGAGAAGGCCAATTGAGCAAGGACGAAGTGGGGTTGGAGAATCAAGCAGTAGAGGGGCAGGAAGTAACAGTGTCAAAGTTGAGCGTCTTGTGTTTGGGGAATATGGATTTGAAGAGTCAGAGTTGGAAGCGCTAGCTATGGAGATGCAAGGTTATGGTAGGGAAAGGAGGGAACAAGAGGAGGAGCATGAGACACTAGAATCACAAGAGAGGCTGGAGAAAGAGCTTGATGAAGGGTTCTGGGAGGAACTGTTTAGTGAGGGTTTTGAGGGCGAATTAGATATTCCAACTTCCCAAGACCAAGATGAAGAAGATGTCAATGCGTTGGCCAATCGCTTTGGTTACTTGGGTTCAAGTCCTAAATGAACCACATAGAGTCAAGATTATTAGTTAAACAAGGTTCAAGTAGTAGTAGTAGTGGGAGTTTTGATCAAGAGGTGGCAGTCATGTGGTGGAGGAGGCTAGGCATCCCATTTGGCAGGAAATATGTGGAAATGTTTTACTTTTTGGTGTTTCTAACCCCCATTATATGATGACCTTTTGTAACGCTTTGCAGAACCTCAAAAATTTCTCACTTTTCTCTATGTTTGATTAGGTAGGTTGCAGCTGTTGCTTGGACAAGAATTTGTGGTAATGATAGCGATGGTTATTTACTCAAGGTTCAGTTTTATGTACGTCTTTTTTCATTTTAACCACTCAAACCCCTTTTGTAATACATATCAACCCAGCTGTCGTCTTTGCCTCTTTGTTGTTTTGATTATATTACCTTAACGACTGTAGATTATTCAGAAGCTGTAGAATGGATACGAAGTAGCTGATCTCCAAGAATCATAACTGATTGTTGATTTGCTTTTGAACCAAGATCCAGTTGGTGATTAACCTTGTCGGTTTGATTTTTTTCCCCTTCCTATACTTTTTCAGTGCTTGGACTTCTTCATGTGGCTACAAATAAAATGAGGCCACACGTCGAATTTCATGATGTTACATATATGTGAACAATTTTGTTAGGCATCTTCATGTTTTCAAGATTCCGTTCACGTTTAAACCTTAAAAACAAAACAACAAAAATCATATGAGGGGCTCTCTATCAAGCCTCAAGGCGAAACGTGTCAAGAGTCTAGGGCATAATCAAATAATGAAAGTGACCATTTTCATTTTTCAGTTCTAGTTCCCTCTTACTGGTTGATTCGCAACCTTAATTCGTATTCTTGTCGCAGTCCCCTCCCTCTTAACTAGTGCTAGGTTATGCAATCACAGGGTTCCTAAAGTTAACTAACTGGTAACCTTCGGATGCAATATTTTTCCTCTTTCTGATTAGGTATAGTGATTGAGAGTTATGAGAAATGTTAACATTATATTTTTTGTATTCTTTTTAATATTTATTGAGTAATATTTTATATCTACAATTATTACCAACTCAGGTTATTTATTGAAAGGAATTAATTCTTCTAAATTAAGCAAGGATAAAGTGAGGAATTTCAATCTATAATGACAAAATTATTAGTTAATATAATAACACATTCATAATTTGTTATATAGTGTACATAATATCAACGGATGAAATTACTCATTTTATTTTTAAAATGAAAGTTGTTTACTTTAAAAGAAAAAAAATTGTATCTTTAAAAGAAATTAAGAGTTTAGTTAACAATACAAATATTATAAAGAATAGCATATAAAAATGTTTTAAAAAAAAGCATAAAAGAATGCTTTACTAACGCTTGCAAAATTAACAGATAAAACTTGAAATGTGAATAAGAGGCTGACTTGTTAACGTTCATTCTTTATTATTAAGTCATAAAAGTTTAGACTACTTTTACCTTTTGATATAATTTTCATTTTTTGGTGAATATCTTCTGATACAATTTTCAAAACTTGGAAGCCACTAACTCATGTTCATAAATATTGATGGTTAGCCATTAAATTTTAGAACATAGCAGGTGGTTATCTTCGATTAACATAGGCAACAAATGTTGGTGATGATTATACATGGTGAGAATAATGGAAAGAATTAACAATGTTAAGTAGGTCACCAAAGTAGGATAGGAAGAGACATAAATCTTTCGTCATCATTATTTCTGCTTGCCCCTCCTTCAATAATGTCTTACTGGGTCTACTTTTCAATGGCAAACAATTACATCGTGCATTTGAATCATTAAGAATTAAATATCCCTTCTCAAACAGTCTTTAAGTCATTGACAATCTTGCTTGGATTCTTCTTGAAACGTATATTCATTGTGAGTTTTTCATTCCTTTTAAATGTAATTTTTCTTTTGCCTTTGCTTTTTGAAAGTTTTGTTTAAGTTACTGCATGAGCATGTATAGTAGTTTCATAAGAGTGATTGTAAAAGTTCTCAAAAGTTTATTACATGTAACATTTATAATTGATTCTAAGATTGTTCTATTCGTTTAAACTTGTGCCTTCATTGGTGCCCGTTGTTATCATATAAAAGTAAATATATATTTTGATATTGGTTACTCAGAAAATTGAAGAAATATTCGTAGAGACAAATTAATTAGAATCAAATTAGAGAATTTTATTTTAAAAATTATATCTATATTTATTTCTAATTATTTTTAACAAGTTTGAGACGCTTTCGTAATGCGCGCCTCAAGTAAACAATTACATTACATTCTGAAACAAGTCTGGTTGAAATTGATAAACAATTGGACGATTACAATCGTGATATTTTCGGAGGTAGACAAAGGGATTTTTTTGCGATGATTACAAATTTTATGAAGTAGATTGATTTCTTTAAAGTAACATTTTAATAGATAAACTGTAAAATTATAATTACTGAATTGATAATAAAGCTTAGAGTAAAATTATAACACTATTTGATGTTTTCACTAATTATATATGTATTCTTTCTATTTTTTTATTCTATAATAAAACTCAAAAATACTTCTCCGTTAAGTGGTACGAAACAGTATCTTCTAATTTTTTTTAATTTCTTATATGAGTATTTTTTTAGTTTTTAATATCATTATATATGTATCTTTGAACTTTTTAAATTATGTGTCTATCTTTTATGATTTACACATATTACATTGCATTTTTATGTTTACAATAATTTTTTATCTCAATTATAGAAATCTAAAAATTACAGTATATTATTCACATCAAATGCATAGTATCATATGAAGTTCTTGTCATAAAAAAAATAATATTTATATCATAATTATTGAAAATTATTAAAATAAAATATATTTATCAAAAAAACTTAATCAAATTAATTACTTGATCATGCCTCTTATAAATAGGCTTTTAATCTTATTTACATATGCACTCGATAACTTCTGTCAAAACTATAATAAAGTTAACTAACTTAATGAAGGAGATTATGAGTAACTTAAAAATTTAAAATTTTATAAAATTCACATGTTATGAGACTTTGAATTTAACAGATTTAAAGTTATTTCTAATGAAGAGATACAAGTGTAACGATATCTCAAAAGTTAGAGAATTTTATATAAAGTCAAAAAAAGGAAAAAATGCATGTGTAATTAATGAAAATTTCATAAGATGTTATTGTAATTTATTCTATTTTACTGTTAAAATTGTGATATATATACATATGATAAATTATAAAATAATTAAAATTTATTTTAACATTTTCTTATTACTTCTACAATTTTGCATATTATAGTCTACAGAACATATTTTATAATAGATAACTAAAATCCAGATCAGTAGGCATATTTACATTTGAAATTTCAAGATCTAATGACGGGGAAAGACTACAAAAAGTTCCCGTAGTCACCTGGATTGCATATCTTGTTAGTGCCTATTTTTTGTTGACAAATATTACGTATACAACTCAAAAAAGGTCAATATAATATTTGACAAGTTTATAACTCATTCAATAAACCTATATAATATATAAAATTTATTTATTCAATTAAATTATTTATCACTTTAATTATTTATGTTAAATTTTATAACATTAAATAAGAATAAATTATAATGTTATAACTTTGGTTGAGCATTTGCAAAATCCTTAAAGTCCATTCACTATCTATTCTTTTCGCTTTGCATATATACCTTTTGGGAAAAATGTAAAATTAACCTTCCATGAATCTTCTCATTTATTAGGATATTGTTGATTCACTGTTCCCCCCAAATCAATAAGCAGCATGCTACTTTTCCCCTTTTATGTCTTTCTTATTATAATTAATTCCGCAATTTTTTTTTTCTGCAGTTTGAATTAATTATATATGTCTTTCTTTTGCTATGCACTTTTAATTCTGTAGTTCTTTCACATTTTTACATTTCCACCCCTTTCAGGTAGTATATTAGCATCTTCATTTTGAAAAAGAAAAATTGAAGGTAATTATTTTAGAGGTAAGTAACTTTTATACTTCTGTTACTTTGTTTCATCAAATTTATTATATTACACGACATTGTATATCTATCAGGTAGTTTCCTAATGTACGTAATTTCTTGAAATTTAATCAATCTATAAGATTAGTCGTGTATTATCATCAACACACACACGTATACATGGCGTAATAATTCTGTCATTATACATATAACTGAAGACCCTAAATATTATTATAATGGTTAGCATGATATTAGATGTCATGTGTTGAAGGCCCTAAAAAACTGTCTTTTATATACATAACGTCTTATTCATAGCTTTTTGTCTTTTGTTCTGTCAAAAAATAAAAATATTTGTCTTTTGCTTCTTATATTTATATTCGCGGATTATAAATTATGCTGTTTCTTTTGCTTTTTGCGTCTTTTTCCTCTTATTTAGTTTTCCCTTCATTAATTTCGAAAATATCGATTGATAGATTGATATTTTGATTATTTTTGGTGGTATATATAGCATCTTTATTTTGACAATCTCTACCGTTTTTAATCAGTATATTTGTTTGTTTTCTTTGGTGGATTCTTTTATGAAGTTAGACTAGATGTTGATATTAATCCTCAGTACTCCACATAACTTCTACGTGTTAAAATTGGAACTGTTTGGGAGAAAAAAACTAAAATGAAAATAGTCATGATGTAAACAGTTCTCTATTTGTGGAGAAAATTTAATGTGCAGAGTGCATAACACTAGGTCAGTTAAGCAGTGATACGTGACAGAATAATCGAATAAAATTGACAATAATTGTACAAAAAAGAATTGATATAAAATCTGGACCATATGAATAATTAAAAATATCTCCCCTTATCTTACTATGAAAACCACACAATTTCGTGTTGTGGCAGACTAGTTAGTACTTATGATACTGAATCAACTGGATCACACATTTGGGTGACACAAATTTCATACAACCGGATCACATAACATATAAACGAGGCATGCAAACTTCTCATGTACTCGATGATCTTGCATATTCTTGTTTAGGGTCCCATGGATACATGTGGCTTTTCTTCTGATGCCATCTTCGTGTATGTGTTGATGATTGCTTTTCTTGTCCTTTTCTTCTGCATTTGGGTCGAGCAAGGTACATGCATGGCAAAGACACATGGAAGCACTTCATCTGTGAAGAACATTATAAAAATAATCAAAAGATAAAAAAAAAAAAAATTATCTCTTGGTTGATGAATTTCGACTTTCTTTTTAATAAAAAGTTTAGGTAAATTGAATTTTAAAAGCTTAATTATTAGAGGTAGGGTAAGCCTCCAGGTTTAACAAACACGTACGTATTATTCACTGACAAAACCTTTAAGAGTTAGCCAATTCCTCCCAAACGGCAAAGTCAGAGATCCGTTGCGTCTTTATCATAGTAAAGCCCGAATTTTAGTAGGCTCCACCCGACCCTCCCAAAGAATGCAAACAAGACATTTTATCTCCGATATATATTACTGATTGACTTAATATTATCTTCCATTAGTATATTTTTTGTCTTATAAAATTAATTTTTAATATATATATATTATAAATTTACGGTAATAATATGATAAATCATGCTAATAGATAATTTTGGTAGCATAAGAAATTGATTTGTAGTATGATTATATTAAATTTTATATAATATATTAAGAAAATATTTTATACATTGATGATATGAAATAATTTTATATTATCAATCAATCATAAATTATCATATATAATATATTTATTGACTTTATAATAATTAATTTAAAATTTATATAAATGATAATTTATAATTGATTGATAATATAAAATTATTTTATATTCTCATACTATCATTAAATTTTAATATAATTTAAGGTTAAATTATAATTTTAATGTTTATTTAATTTTTTTATCTATAATTATTTTTTTTATAATTTTAGTTCTTACATGTAATTTTAGAAAATTTATAATTTTAATTTAATTTTTAATTTTTTTAATTTTTTATTTATAATATTTTAATTAATTAAATTATTTTTTGATAGCATGTATAAGAGCTATACTTCAACTGGATCTAGCTAAAAAAATAAAACTTATATAAAATTAAATTTGAATCAAAATTATAATTTTTTTAAAATGTGAAGGCTAAAATCATAATAAAAAAAAAAGAAAACCAAAATTACATATAAATTAAAAGTGGATCAAAATGGTAATTTAGTTTAGATTTAATTAATTTTTTAGTCTTTATAATATACATCTTTTTTGGTTTTAATTTCTAGAATTCTTTCTTCTGCCAATATTGTACTTTGTTATTTTTATTTGAGTTTTAGTTTCGATACTTAATAAATAATTATGTGATTAATAAATATAGAAAATAGACTCAATATTACTTAAATAATAGGAAATAAAATGAAATTTTCCTAATATAAAAAGATTTATATATCCTCTTCTTATACACAGGGTACCAACACAGTTTTAAAGTTACAGCCCCTTTAGGAGACTTTCTTCCTCTATGAAAAGGTATTTTACTTTCATGGGAGGGCTTCATCTCCACTTTAGGTGGGTTTTTTCTTCTTTGTAATGAGAGTTTCCTTTCTCATCCACCTTTTTTTCTCCCTTACTAACACCCTCTCCTCCACTATCAGCCATCACCTTCACCCCCACCTTTCTCTTTTCCTTTTCCATTAACCACATTTTCCCTTTTTTGTTCCAATTTTTCAATTACTATGTTTATGCCACCTCTCTATCTACACTTTTTTTTTTTTAATCTTATTTCTCCCTTTCAAATGATCTTGTTTGCCCATTTATTACAATTGCATCCAAACCACAATTGTTGTTTAGGAAACACTAAACTACTTAGATTTACTAATTATCTATGAACTCTTTATATAACACTGCTTTACTCATGTTCGTAGTGGGTTGAATTGAATTATCCTGATTTAAAAGCTTATTAAGAAAGTACTGACATAAATGAAATAACAAAGGAAAGAAAGAAAAAGTGTAGATAAGACTATTTATCTATCAAGTTTTCATTGTAACACGAGAATGTGTTTTATTCTGTTTGTAGTTCCAAGACTGCTAATTGTTAGGTTGTGGAGCCTGATTCTTACTTATGGGTTAAGTCTAATTTAGGAATAATTTTACTTAAGGGATAGTTGTTTTTCGAAGAGGCAGTTGTTGTATAGTACATGTCTGAAATCATCAATATAAACTGATAGCCGCCGTGGAGTTTACTAGTGCGGTGTTACCACGAATCTCGTGACTCACTCTCTCTCTAACTTCCTTGAAACACTTTCTCTCTCTTGTTCTTCGTATTTAATTTCATCAGTTTCATAGTGTGTGATTCGATCCTAACACTAATATATTTAACTATTTAGCTTTGAATATGTGAGTCTGATATGCTATTTGTTGTGCACTGTTGTAACAGTCTTTTTTTTTTTTTTTTGCATCATGTGATCTTGTGACTGTTTTTTAGTATTTTCAATTAATAATCCTTTAACTAACAAAAGGGATATATATAAAAAAAAATTACAATTTTATAGGAACTAAAAAAAACATCAAAGACTAAAATTGAAAAAATTAATAATAAATACTAAAATTAACAATTTTGTTTCTGCAAACTGAAATTATTATGAAGACTCAAAAGTTATTTAAGATTACAATATATTATATATTATTATTATTTGTTTAGTTTATAAAATAAAAGAAAAAAGAAAAAAAAGACTTAAGGAATAATGAAAATTATCACATACGATAAATTTTTAGTTTTGGTGGAGGATTGCGAGATGATAGTGACAAATGGATCCAACAATTGTTTGGTTACTATGATCACAATACTAATGTAAACGCAGAACTCATTGCCATTCAACATGGTCTTCAAATAGGTTGGGAATCAGGCTTCAGAAAAGTCATTTGTGAAATTCATTTATTGACAAGTTTAACTCTGATTAACCAAGGCCATGCATCGGTGCATCATTAAGCAATTGCCATAAACCAAATTAGTTCCTACATTGCTAGACCTTGACAAATTTCATTTCTTCTAATTTTTCAAATAATTTGTTTGTGATGTAAAAGAATATTTAAAACTACTTTCTTAGATATAACATTTTTGCTAGAAGCTCATGTCGCAACCATGTTGTGGTGTGATGATAAAGAGAAAAGTTTAAAATAGAAGAGTCAGCATTAATCTTTAAAGTAAATTTAAAACATTAAAAAAATCTTTAAAATAAAATAGTCTCCAAACCAAATTTTGAGTTTGAAAGTCAATTAGAAGTAGAGAATATGTTAATATTGCATGACATTCGACGTAAAGATGTTACTTCTAACTAAATGTGTAAATTTTGAATAATTTTAAAAATATTTATTTTATATAAAAATATTTTTAAATGTTTTATTTATTGTTAATAATATATTTTAACACGAGAATTTTATTAGTAAAAGGAAGTTTATTATTATAAAAAAAAGTTTATTATTGTATTTTTTATTTTTTAAAATTATATTATTTTTATTTATCTTTTCAGCTCAATAAAAATGACTTCTTATTACTACACATCTCTAAATACAATAGATAATTAGAGTTAAATAGTTCTTTTCTATAAATATTAGTGTATTTGTGTTTTTTGTCGTTTCAATATTTTTTTTATTTTTTAAAAATACTCATGTTAATCAAATTAGAATTACTTTTAAAGTGATTATCATTCATTTTAAATGATTTACACAATAACTAAATTGGAAGTGCATCCAAATTAGTTATTATTAAACCTTTTATTTTAAAATAAAACTAATTTTGATTGTATAATGAACTATATTAATTGAGATACTATTTTTTTATCATTTTAATATTTTAATTTTTAATTTAAAAAGCGTTTATGTTAATCACATCATAAATGCATTTAAAATTATTATTGTTAATTATTGATGACTTTTAACAATAACCAAATCAGAATTACATCTAAAGTGATTATTGTTAAACTTATAATATTTTTGTTCCTCTTCAAATTGTAAAATTTAATTATTATTTTATTTTTTAAGATTTTATTATCTATTTAAATATTTATTTTCTTTATCTTTTAAGTTTTTTAAAAAAATTTGCGATAATCAACTTAAAAGTGCATCCAAAATAATTATTATTGGCATTTTACAACTTATTATAATAATTAAATCAAAAGTGTATCCAAAATAATTATTAAATTTTTTACAACCTTCATGATAATCAAATTAAAAGTGCATCTAAAGTAATTATTACTAAAATTTTATTATATTTTTATTTCTCTTCAAATTCTAAAAATATTTATTATTTTATTTTTTAAATATTTATCTATTTAAAT
>JAMLFT010006731.1:0-12438 GCA_026544285.1 Pachyrhizus erosus
TTTGTTTTCAATTTTTAAATTTTACAAACTACATGATTTTATTCTTTTCTTATTTTTAAATAATATATAAAATAATTAAAAAATGACTAAAAATAATATTTTATAAAATTTAGGAACTAAAATATGTATTTTGTAAAATTTAAAGAATAAAATATTCTTTATAAAAGTTAAGAAACTAAAAACAATAATTAATAGAAGTATAGGAATTAAAAACATATTTTATTTCAAAAAAACTACTGGCAAAAAGAATTTAAACTATTTGTTTATTTTAAATCTCAATCATATATTTACTTCACTTATTTTTATAAAACAATTTTCTAAATATTAAAATATAATAATATTCAGAATTAAAATATCAAATAAAGACTGCTTATTTATTTTTTATTTTCTTTTTTAAAATTCATATTTTTATATTTTAATTTATGAAAAACTAAAGTGTAACAAAAAAGAAAAATATTAATGAATTAAAGAATTATTAACATTTAAGATAAATAATTTAATTTTAATTTGATAGAAATAACCATTTATAAAAAAGATAAAATTTAAAGGTCAATTAATTAAAATCTATGGTGTCTATTTGAATAAATGGTGAAGTTTAAAAATTAATTGAAATGAAATTAAAGTGTGTGATATTTATTTATGAACAAGATAAGATATGAAGATGATTTAAGATAAAAATAACGTTTAGAGTGTCTATCTGTGAAAAAGATAGAGTTTAAAGGATTGAAAACTCTTTATCAAAATAATAAAGGTGATAAGAAGATCTAGTTTCTAATTTTTTATTATCCTTTAACTAAAGACTTCAATGTCATATAACTACACACTCTTATCTTCTATTAAACTTTTTCCTTTTTTTCCTTTTTATTATTTGAATTTAAAGGTCATATTTTAAGTATGTAAAATAATTTTATACTATTATTCAATCATAATATATCATTATTATAATTTTAAAAATAATTATTATAAAAATAAACATAATTACTAAGTTATCATATATAGTAGTATATGATTAGATTAGATGATAGTGTAAAAGTATATTAAATATATAATTAAATGATAGTGTAAAAGTATATTAAATATATAATTAAATGATAGTGTAAAAGTAAACATGCAATTCATCATTATACAACTTTTTTGTTTTTATTGTTTTACATCTTTTTTATATAAATTAAAATAACTATATTGAATAGAAGTGTTTTTAGGAGTTTTTCTTCAATTAAAGTGATTTCTGAGTTTTTTTTTTCTTAACCTCTTATATCATTCAATATTTTTAGTTATAACTTAAATTTTAATATTTTAAAATAAAATATTAATAATTAAAATAACGTTGTATCAGAGTATAAATTAACTTTCATGAAACTAAAATATAATTTATTTATTTATATAAAAAATTTTATTTTTGATAAATTTTAATTACATATAACTTATATACTTATAAGAATTTATTTATTATAAATTTTAATTATATAAAATAAATATTAATTATATATAATGTACGTGTCAGAATACTACTTTTATTTTTAAAAAAATGTAGAGAAATAAGGCATGTGTCTTTTTTTCCTGATTATAACGTCAATAAAAAGAATATTCTTATTTAGCCTCCAATTTTACATTTTTATTTTTACCTTATAAATTCGATTACAAATCCTCTTTATTTGATAAGTTTAATGACTATAAATTATTCATATAATTTTTTTATATTATCAATCCATATATAGAATGTGTATCTTTTGAAATAGTTAGGATAAAACTTAATTTTTTTAAAAAATATAGTATTTTTTATTGATTAACAGTGGACAAAACCTTCACACCATTCATACATACTAATTAAATACTTTTTCTATATCAATCTTTCCCATTAATTATATTGATAATAAAAAAGAAAAACAAAGAAACTGCACTAGCTACAGATGCAATGAAAGTTGGAATAAAATATTATTTTATAATTACAGGTGTTTAAAGTTGTACATTCATTTGTTAGAACAAAATATGTAAATGAATGTTACATTTTTTAAAATTTATAATTTTGATGATTAACAAAATGATAATTTGAGTAAATTATTATTTTATTAAGCTGTAATGATAAAAATATTTTTAAAAAATAAATAATTATGTATTTCTTTAACTTAAACGTATTAAAATAACCTAATATGATAGATATCTAACGTGTTAAAATCTTAGATACATTCAATAATTTTTTGTTAAAATAAACATTTAATATATTTTGAAAAGATGATACATCTAAAAACATATGTTTTTAAAATACGTCTAACGAATCTTATACGTTCAAACATATATTTAGATAAATAAAAAACATTAGAGTATTTTCTAGTTACATATTTATTATATCTTATTTTCTCTTATATATTTTCGTATGTCTGGGATAATTATTATTTCATTTCACATAAGTTTTTGTCCTTATTGTTGTTATAACTTTAAAATTTGAATGAATATTTAATGAAAAATAAAAAATATATGGAGATAAGTTGACTTTCATATTAAAAGAACCATCAAATATAAAATTTATCAAAGAGAAAAGACTAAAGTAAAAATATTCTATCATAAGCTCAGAAAACGAAAAAGAGAAAAAAAAACAAAAAATAAATATATTATCTTTTCTCTAACAAAAATTGAACATCTATATTTAAAAAATACAAAAAGAGTCATGCATTTAATGTATTTAAAAATAGAAAAAAGAAAGAAGAATGTTGTGTCATAACGAATATTTTTCTCTTTAAGTCTATAAATACCATGCATGAAAACTAAGAAGATTATAAAGACTCTAAATAAAAAAATGACTTATTTTGTCTTAAGCCTATATATGTCCATTTTTTTATGCATTTCTTCTTTAGATTATTAAGTTGTAATCTTTTCGTATCCTTAACTTTGCTAAATTATATGTTGAACTTTTATATCCTCACATTGAGAATTATTTATTTGTAAAAATCTTGTGAAAATCATGAGTGACTTAGTGAAAAAAATAATGCTTAGATTACTTAATTTAATGATTAAGTTATGTAGTAAGAAATGATAACAAATAATATTTAGAAATGACCTAAACAATACTTGTTATTTTTAACTAGGAGTGATAGATTCAATACTTGTTTATAACTGATATTTTGGTTTGTGGAGTCTCTCTTGAAAAAAACTATATATACCTTAAGAGTTAGAGCAAATCAATACAAAAACAAGTGTTATATTTATTGTTGTTTTTCTTCACATTTTTAGACTTCCAATATTTATGAATTGTTTTAATCTCTTTTAAACATTTTTTAAAAGGATTTGTAAAAAGTTTTATAAAATCACACACATTATTCAACCATTCTTCTAATATGTTTTCTAACTCTTCATCATTTGTTATATTTATGAAGTTTAATTTTTAAATAAAAATAATATTATATGCATTTATGAATTTTGATAATAATTAAAGGTAAAAATTTAATATTTTATCATTAAATTAGAAATAAAAATTATTTCCAAATTAAGAATACTTTAAATATTTTCTTTTTAACTATTTTATTACTAATTCATTTAATAACCTGTATTAATTTTAGGGATATGTTTTTGATGGTGTATCATCACTAAGTCATTTAATAGAGGCCAAAATATTATTTTGGTTTATTATGTTTTTGTGTTTTTTTATTTTAGTTTTTTATATTTTAAATTTTTTGTTTTAATTCTTTATACTTGTAAATGAATGCAAAATGATTTATTTTGTTTATTAATGATGATTTGACTAATATTATTTTATTATATTTTTTATGACTTGTTTGTTGATAGTTTGAAATTGCTATAAATTGTTTATTTGAAATATTTAATAAGTACTAAAAAATTATAATAATTAATAATTGTCAAAAATTTCTATCCAGTCTAGATTCAAACAAAAAACAATTCACAAATCATGATGCACTTGTTAGATCCAAATTCAAATAAACAATGCACTAGCAAATCTAAATTCAAAAAAAAAAAATTGCAAGTGAGACTTGCTTAAAAAAAAGGGAAGAATAGAAAAAGGAGAATGGAGGATCGTTTAATATAATCATATTTGATAGTTCTAAATTACTAAAAAATGAGTTGTTAAAAAATGTAAAAAAATAATAATAAAATTAATATCAAATTATTATTAATGAATGAAATGATATTTTGAAACTATTCACAAACACAAATAATCAAAATAAATATTTTAAAATATGAAAGATCAAAATGAAAAAACACGAAAGTATAATATATAAATACTATTTCAACTTTTAATAAATAATGAGCTTTTAATATTTATAAAATATTTGATTTTTTATTTTTGTTCATTATTAAGTTTTGGGAGAAGGATAACAAATATTAGTTGTTTTAATATTTATTTATTTAAATTTATCTATTCATTTATTAGTTATTATGTATTTATTTATTATATTTGAATTTTATTATTTTAAACAAAGATATCTTATAAAAAATACAATAAATATAATATTTTTACTATTCTTATTTTTAATATTAAAAATAATTAAAAACAAATTTAAATAATATTTTTACAATTAGGAATGTTTAAATATGTTCATTCATTAATTATATTTGCAGTTTTTTTATTTTTTGAAAAATAACAGTAAATGCAAAGAATAAAATAAAATATTCTTTGAAAACTTTATTGTAATTAATGCATTTAATTAATAACCAAAAATAAAAAAATGCATTTCATTGAAAATTGTTGTAAATATTCTTTGAAAACTTTATTGTACAATTTATTTTTGTATTATAAATTCTTCTTAAAAATTATTTTTTTAAATTTTTTATGATATTATTTATGTCTATTAAATATAAATTAAAATTTAAGTGACTTCATAAATTACATTCAATATAAAAGCCGCACCGCATGGATAAAAGTACTATTAGATGCGTGTGATATGATATAACAAAATAATTTTAAATATTCATACAGAATCTTCCTTTTATATGTTTGGTCCAAAGTTTAAAAAATATTTTTACAAATTTCAATTTGTAATTACAAATTTAAATGTACAAATATAGAATAAAAAGGTGTACATGTATATTAAAGTTAAAATAACTCAAAAATACTTTTATTAAAAAGTAATAAATATTTCATTTTCATTTCATTCATTAGAATGCATGATATTATATTAAAATTTACGAAAATGCTTCTTGAACTTGAAATTAAACATAGACAAAATTGTTATATAAAAAAAAAGTTTGAGATCTCTTATTTTTAATGTAAAGATGTATTATTTTTTTAAATAAAAATAAATTTATTTTTAAAATAGAGTAAATATTATCTCTTTACTGTTTCTCTCACATTTTTAAAATATTTTAAATACACCTAAACATCTAAATTATAAAGTTTTTAAAATTTAATTTAAAAACATGAATTATGATGGTGACGGTTAAAATCTGTCTTTATGCGAATAATATATATTTTATAAAATATGGAAGTAACGGTTAATAAAGTTATAACGAATTTGATAGAAAAAATATTAAAATTATTTTAAAAATAATGAGATTAATTAAAATTTTAAAAATAGTAAAAAATATTAAATATTTTAAAATAATAGTAAAATAGAACAATAATTAAAAAAAAAATAGCATTACTCAATATGGAAGTGATGAGGGTGTTTATTATAAAAAAAGAAGTGAAGGTGTCAAAAGGATCGCTTGAAAAAAGTATAATTGGATGTTTCTTCTTCTGTTTCCAGATCTTCAACCCACTTAAAACGTCGTCGTTGATGTGTCGAGACTCAACAATCAACCACCTGCAGCAAACGCGATTCTGTATTCCCCTCAACGTTCTTTTCTATTTAAACTCTCGCCGCTTCCCTCTTTTCCACAATCTTTTTCTTTCATACTTCTTCCTCTCTCGCTTCGCTCTGTACTACCAGTAATTTCTTATTCTCTCTTCCATTTCTGAATCTGCTTCGTGTTTACTTTAACATTTCGATCCCCACTTTTTTTTTTCTACATAAAAATTATAGCTTTTTCGTTTTCATCCATTGCCCTTTGTTTCTGAAACTCTTTGCTTGTTCCCCCTTGCTGACGTTGGAATGGTTCTCTACCATGTTATTTTTGTTTTGGCTGTTCAGTTATTATTACTTTTTAATTGCACTCTTGGTATCTGCATTTTAATTTTTTTTAACGTTGACTTGAATGTTAAATTTTGATTTTTTTTATTTGGGGCTACTAAAACGAATTTTTCAGACATTTTTCTGTGTTGAGGAGATTTTGCTTTGGTTTATTATTTCTCCCTCTCACTAACTGTGGTTTTGACCTTTGTACGTTTAATCAGGCCTAGGAAATTCCAGTCATAATGGAAGACGGGCATAAGTTCCAGGAAATTCCAAAGCCAAAATATGATTGTCTTTTATTTGGTAAAGCCTTCACGATCAATGCTGAATTTGTTCTCTCTTAGTTGCTTTATTGTCTTACCTGGGTTACATGTGCATAACTTGTTTTTGATAATTTCAGATCTTGACGACACCCTTTATCCTTACAGTTCTGGAGTGTCAGTGCAAATAGCAAAGAATATCGATGGTAATGAATTTACCGTAGTTCCATTATTCGAGTGTAAAAAGTTTTATACATATACAACAATTATCTCTATCTCTCGCTTTCTATGTTTTATCTTTTTCCTTTACATACGTCTAAAGAATATGCCCCAAATTTAAAGGGTAATAAAACATATCCTTTACCTTGTACGGGCCTTCTATATGTCACGGTTCAAACGTGGGTAAAATTATCTTGTATTGGACCTGAATTTATTTTAAAAAAAAATGGGGTTTATTTTTATTGCAGAGTATATGATTCAAAAGCTTGGGCTGGAGGCTGCCAAAGTTGCCGAGTTAAACTATCCATTATATAAGACTTATGGGACAACGATGGCTGGTCTAAGGGTATGATTTAGATAACCTTTAAATGAATTGTATTCCAATAATTTTTTTTTTTTGGAAAAATCGATGTTTAACAAGAACTTGTCATTTTGTCTCTTGTCCTCAAACCAGGCAATTGGCTATGATTTTGACTATGATGACTTTCATAGGTAAATCGTCTCTCATTTTTTTTTTTAAATTTCTGTTTAGCCATTCATTTCGATAAAGTTTAAACCATGTTAAATGGGATTTTGAATAGTTTTGTTCATGGGAGACTGCCATATGATGTGCTGCTGAAACCAGACCCTGTTCTCAGGGGCATTTTGCAAAGCCTGCCTGTTAGGAAAATTGTAAGTTTCCATGTTATCTTTTAATGGTGAAATTAGTACTTAAGAGGAAGTCTCTCTTCAGTATGATGACATATCTACTACTCTTGGTTTCCCTTTTCAGATTTTTACAAATGCAGACTCGAACCATGCAATTAGAGCGCTTAAAAGGCTTGGACTGGAGGACTGCTTTGAAAGAATTATAAGCTTTGACACTCTGAATCCCTCCAACAACATCAATCCTTCGTATGATAAAGATGGCGGTGAATCCAGATCAACCATCGCAGAAATTTTTGACTTTTGTGAGCATGTACGCCGGGCTGATTCTGATATGGTGCTTCCAAGGACCCCAGTTGTGTGCAAACCCTTTGATGATGCATTTGAAAATGCTTTCAAGTTAGCAGATATTGACCCTCAAAGAACAGTAAGAACACGGACCCTCCTCTCTCATTTTTAAAAACTGTTTTATTGTTAAAGATTATAAAACAAATTCAGTAACTATTTTCTGAAAACTATTTTTTAAAATTTTTTCATATAAGTTTTTCGTAAAACTTAAAAACATCAATGAATATGGGCTGTTTCTTTTTTACTTTTTTGGTGTTTCAATTATGAAAACAAGAAAATATATACGTATTCTCAAAATAAATTTAACAACCAAGTGTTTGTGTTATTACTTTCTTACCCTACAATTTCCTCTTATTTTGTTTTGAAAAACAGTTCATCATCAATATAGATTAATTTTTAAATGTAAAAACCAGAATACAATCCAAACCTGACCTTAACATTTTATATTTACATGAAGCTAAGCATTAGTCATTAATTACCAAAGGGTACTGGTATGCAAAAAAAGGTGTTATTAGAACCTCGTCATTCTTCTTATTTTTTGCATTTTCACTGTGTTGCTCTTTTGCCTCGTCGGCCTAAAGTATTTTCCCTTTCTATTCTTTAGACATCTTTTTGGGACATTATTCATTCACTTCTGTTTATATTGCTTTTGCACTTTTCAGTTGTTTTTTGATGATAGCATCCGCAATTTATTGACAGCCAAACGCGTGGGCCTCCACACAGTCGCGGTAAGTAATGAAATATTAGCCATAGGAACAGCTACACGCACACACTTAAAATTAAAACGTTTTACATTTGAGCTCTCAAATTTCTATGTAGTTGAATGGAACTTAAAGTATTCATTTCATATTCGTGTGTTAATTAAAATTTGACTGAGGTTTTTTTTTTCCTTTATCTTCTTTGAATATAATGGTATCCTTTAAAATACATAATATTAGAATTAAATTTAAATGTCTAACCTAAATGTGGCGTGGATGCAGGTGGGTACATCTGTTCGTACCATTGGAATGGATCATGCGTTGGAGAGTATTCATAATATCAAGGAGGCATTTCCTGAGCTTTGGGATGCGGAGGAGAAGCATGAATTTGTCCAGTTCAAGGTTGGAATTGAAACATCAGTAAAAGCTTAGCTTAGAAGTTTACCCCTGGGGAAATTAATGTTGTCTTTACTGTTTATTTAAATTCTGTATCTATTTACTACTGTATATTAAAAATAACCCTAGTTGGACATGTGTCACACCGTATGTTTCTGTTGGTGGATAAGTTCGATTTCATGTTGGGTCTGTGTTCCTGTCATCCTCCCGCTCATTTTCACCCCCACATGCAAAAAAGTTTGTGACTCATGCGACATGATATATTAAAGTTTATGAATCTTTATTTAATTTTTGGTGTTTCTTTTAATGTAACGATTTATGATGATAGCTTGGATAGCACACTTATTTAATTTAGGGTGTGAACTGGATTTAGGATTTAATTTTTTTTAAGATTCTTTTATAAAAAAATTTGTGATTTTGAATCAAAATTTTTAAATAATATATAAATAAAATCATGTGATATTTATATTATTACTTTTTTTAAGAAGGATTTCAAAATTAAGATTTTTTTTTTTATAAAGACTTTTTTGATATTTTAAATTATACAAATTTTGATAGATTTTATGTCATCTTTTAGGAACTACATAAGTATTTTATATTTTTGTCAAAATTTTATTTTTTAGAATTTTTATTAAAAAACTAAACTAAAAACAATTCAATTCAATTTTTATTTAAAATAATTTAATTTTATAGTTTTCAACACCAATTTAATTTATTATTTTAACAATCCTAATTTTTGGATATATTTTATTCTCTGAAAAATCATGCTATCGTAAATGTTTTTTATTCACACGTGTGGAGGGTTGAGTATTTCATATTTTCATAAAAATGGAATCTATTGTATAATTTATTTTTTATTATTAATTTAATAAATTTTAACATTCCTAAATGTGAAACAAATACTTCCTTACAATATAAATCTATTAGACTTAAAATTATAAAATCTTAATCATAAAATAATCTTATATTCCTACTTGTTCTTTTAAAATAATCTTTTACAACTCATAGTATTTTTATGCAATCCTTTAAATTCTTTAAGACTTAAACTTAAATTTAGTCAAGGTGATAATATAGTAACAGTATAAAAATGTTTCATATATTTACTCAATTTAACAGAATTGATATTTATTTTTAATTCAAATGAACTGTAAATGTTTTCTTAATTTTTCACTATATATAATTGTTCACTTTAGCAGTTGAGGTTTTTCTAAACAGTAGTTAGCAACTAAATGTGCACTTAATTTTCCTTAAAAGCACTTTGCATATAAATATTAGGCTCTTGGCTTTGGACCAAGGCTTTGTAATGAAAACAGCAATTTGTCCTACGATTTTCAAGAGGTTATTTCAATATTCAATAATCATGCAATGGAAAAAAAACCTAGACAAGGTTGATGCCTCTGAAGTTCCGACTTTTGATGGAAAAACTAGAGTGTCTCAATAACAACCAAGAATGTTAAAAGTCCCTTACAAGGAATATCTTCGATCATGTCTCTCCATTCACAATGATATGCAACAAGTAAATAACTTAGCTTAGAAATGAAAGAATGGTTTTAAATTTTAATGACAAGTTTACTCGTAGATATGAATTTCAAAGATTGACGTCTGAACTTAAGCTCTAAGGCCATGTTGACTAAACCAAGCTGCCTATATATAGGTGGGGGGAGCAGAAAAGCAGGCCAACAAATATCAATTCTTTAATGAATACTTCTTTCCTGTGAAAGCTTGAAATTTTGGCTTTTCCACCTGAGATAACTCTTGAGTTGTTCTTTTCAGAGAATCCTAATAAGAGAAAATTTGGTAAATCTTGTCAAAGAACCATAGGGTGAGAGCAAGTCTCTGTTGCTCCATAATGATTAGTAGACTACTAAAAATAAGACTTACCTTTGGGGGTGTCTGAACCTTGGGTTCATTTGCATTTGGCTTTGACCCAAACACGAGCTTTCCGGAAGCTCTACATGAAGCAGTTTTTGATGGCTTAGAATTGCCATACTTGGTTTCATTTTCAGTCCGTTGCCACTTTAGCATTGAAGAGGAAGTTCCTTCAACTGATTGAGTACTAGTTTTGCCATCCAAACGTCTTCCACACCCGGTGAATGGAATGATAGGGGCAGTCTTTGTTGCTGAATCATTATGAACTGTAACGCAAAGAACATAGTCAGAATCTTCTAATGGCTTTTACACTTGAAAAACACAGGAAATGTTTAAAAGCATATTCCAACACACAATAAATATAAGAAAGAATCAAATCACAACCTTCGGTACATTCTTTGTCAGACGAAGCAGATGGCAAGTGTTTCTCAGGTTCTTTATAATCAAGAGGTTGTGCAAAATCAACTTCACAGTCTGTTTCAATTATACTGACTGCATGGGAGGGTTTAGTTTCCATTATGTCAATGTAATATTTCTTGTTGTTATAAGCAATCATTATGGTGTCACCAGTTGTTAAACAAGAGTAGCTCCTCAGTGAAAACTCTAACCTGCACAGTTGACCAACGGAAAGAAAGAAATTAGGAAGATATTAATTGACACATAATTATGAGATTTGTCAAAGAAACAACTATATGTGGCACATATATACAAGGATTTTGGATTGGAGATGTCCAAAAAGTCCTTGGTGTGAGGCTGCAGCTTCACATATGTTGCTTTTGGAACGCGAGTGCTTCTAAGATTCACAACGTTTCCCTCTTGTAGGTGCATATTTTCCATCATCTGACAATAACGAACAAAACGTCAGAAATTGTAAATAAAACTGGCTAATTCGTTAAGCAAAACAGTGAAATACGAACAAAGGAAAGGAAAGAAAATCGCATACCCATTTTGGCATATATATGATCCCTTCATCAGCGGTGAATTCTAGGACTCCACAGTGAGTAATTCTTTCAGTAGAAGAATTTCTCAGTTCAAATAACATTGGATACTCTATTTCGAGATATGCTGAAAGATTTTCACACGAATAACCAACTAATTTAGTTGGAGAGAAGAATGAATCAAATTGTCGAATCAAATTTACAGACAAATATAGACATACCAAGCCGATATATGGCTGAACCGGGCATGATAACTGCATGCAAAAAGAGTTTGCATTAGCACTTTTATAGCCTTTGAAATATATCAAATTTCATAGATATTACACATCAAAGGATAAAATGTAAGGTTTTAGCCTACATACTTCTACCACCATTTTCGAGATTTGACTGCAAAACATCAAAAGTCAGTATCAGTTTTGAGGTTTGGATTCACAAGTAAACAACAAATAAAAAGTGTGACATCCTAGTTTTGCATGTTTAATTGAAAAATGCTAAAACACTACGAACCAATATAATGACAAATCTATAAAGTGAACTGGCAAAGATGTGGACCCATGTGTCCTTGATGAATGGATGGATACTTATTACCAGCATAAGCACAAAAGGATAAGTTTGTCACATATTTAAATTTATGATAGCATAAGGTGACACTAGCTATATACCTTTTCGACGAAGGAGACAGGGTAGCAACGGTAAACATCTTGAAAGATCACAGCCCCTACATTGTGATTCGATTCATCTTCATTCCAGCCATTCGATTCATCTCCCTCCAAGTCATTCCATTGATCTTCACCCGATTCATCTTCATTCCAGCCATTCGATTCATCTCCCTCCAAGTCATTCCATTGATCTTCACCCGATCCATCTTTATTCCAGCCATTCGATTCATCTCCCTCCAAGTCATTCCATTGATCTTCACCCGATTCATCTTCATTCCAGCCATTCGATTCATCTCCCTCCAAGTCATTCCATTGATCTTCACCCGATTCATCTTCATTCC
>JAMLFT010006732.1:0-15680 GCA_026544285.1 Pachyrhizus erosus
AATATTATCAGACTTTAATATTTTCATATCATCCATAACAAATTAATAATTATTAATAAGAATAAAATTAATATATTAATAATATCTTTTAAAAAATTAATAAAAAATAATTAATTTATCTAATTTTATTAATTTATATAATTTTATTATAAGTATTTTATATTAAAAAAATAAATGATGTTTAATTATAACTCATTTATTACCTATAGTGTCACCTTTTGTAACAAATAAGATATAAAAATATAATGATGTAAAACAATTATGTATTGAAGAAAGTTGGAGGAATGTCTTTCAAATCAAGATAATGTTTTTCATAATTAAATTTATTTATTTTTTATAATTTTTAATCTTTATTTTTGGTTAAATATTTTAATAGTGTATAAGTTATTTTAACTAGCTTATGAATTAGTTTGATTTTTTCTTTTCTTCTTTCTTTTATTTGTTATTTAATATTTTATAGATAAATTATTTCATCTTTTAAATTATTTAAATCACAGTATGTATTTAGGGAATTGAACTTTATTGATTGAAGAAAGTTTGAAGATTGTTGTAAATTCTTAATACCTATATTTATATATATATATATAGCATTATTTAGCATTTTAAAAAAATTATGTTAATACTTTTTTTTTTATAAAAAAGTATTAAAAGTATAAAAATGATTTAACATATTAAAAAATACGTAATTGTATATTTTATTATTAATCTATTATTTTTTATGAATTTTATCATCTAAAATTTTTGTATATTTTATCATCATACTTTCTAATTTTTACTTATTCTATACATTTATTAAATATGCAACAAAATATTGACGTGTTTAAAAAAAAAAACATTTTGTTACCATATTTTACAAAACAGCATCGTTTTGGTAATAACATAGTGATAGAACGTACAAAATAGAAAATGGTGATGGTAAAATGAATGAAAAATTTAGGTGATAAAATATGTAAAAAAATTAAATAGTAAAATTTATAAAATAATAATAATTAGATGATAAAATATATAATTAAAAAATAAAATAAAGGATTTATTTCACTATTCCATTGAAAAAAAAATAGAGAAGTTACAGTTGTATATAAATTTTGTACATTTGTTTTAAAAATTAAATTAGGTAAATTAACACAGTAGACAAAAATAGGACAAAAAACTATAAATCAAATAATGGGTAACTCCGATGATATAGAGAGAAGCAAAAAAAAAAACATATCAAAATAAAGAATGAAGAAAAAATAAGTCAAAATTTAGAAAACATGCCTATTTATACAAATGAAAAATAAGGGATAAAGTAGAATGTTTTTTAATTTGATCCTCTTTGATATACATTATTATTATTATACCTAAACGACAAAAATTGGTCAATCAGATGGGCCATCTGGGCCTGCTGCGTGTGTGCTTGACCGTTAGGTCAGGGCAATGTTCTGGGCTTGTCAACAGACAACACGGCAGAGATTTGGGAAACATTATTACTGTTGGTGGCGGCGGCGGTAGCGGCGGCGGCGGTGTTGGTGGCGACGCGTTCACAAGAGGGACACATGGTGAGAGTGGTAGCTGGAAGCTGCATGAAAAATGGTTGACAAGTTTTCAAAGCCCTCAGTTCCTGCAGTTCCTTCTGTAACCTCCTATTCTCTTCTGTCAGACTCTCACAACATCTCTTTAAGTACTCACAATCCACCTCTGTCTGCTTCAACTTTGTCCTGTTATTATTGTTTTTGTCAAAAAAACTAAACTAACATACATATTTTCATGCTCTTTGTACTTTCTTAATTACCTTGCCCTTCTGTTTTGAAACCAAACTTCCACTTGACGTGGCCGCAGATTTAACTGTTTTGCAAGCGCAAGTTTCTGTTTCTGCAGATTTTCATTATAAATAGAAAATAATAATAATAATAAGAAATTAAAATACTATCAAGATGCTTATTATTAAAATAGGAAGAAAGAAGCAACAAGTTGTAGCTCTCAAGCAGGAAACACAACTAAAATTTATACCTCCTATTATAACTCAAAATCTTAACACCTATAAATTTTTTTTCAAGTCTTCTATGTTATTAAAGTTACTCATTTCTATTTAACGTAAATGATTAATATTTCTTATCAATATTATAATTATCCAAAAATATAAAGAAAGAGAAAAGGAAGGAAAGTGAGAGTTACGGGATTGAGAGTGGTGTGTTCTTTGAAGCTGTCTTCAAGAAAAGTTGATTGTTCTTTGGAGAGTCTTAGTTTCTTCCTTGTTGAGCCATTTTCGTCATCATCGCTGGCACCTTCACTAGACTTTCTGCTGTTCCTCACATAAAAATCCATCTGAAAAGATGACACTGCACTGTTGGGGGATGAAAGTGCAGCACCATCGTCTGTGTCATCCACCGCCCTCAACGGAATCTCTGATGTCACACGTTCCATACCCACTGTTATGAACAAAGACACAAACACACACAGAAACACAATGAAACAAAAAAGAAAGAGTATAGTATACTGAATAAAAGTAGAAACAGTTTTGTACGGAATGAGAAAGACTACTAAAGAGGGTGTTTATTACGTGCATCGGAGAGCCATGGAAGTCGAAGGTGCGAAGAGGGAAGAACGGGTGTTGAAGGAAGAAGGTCGAGCTGAACGGGTGGATCTGAGGAACCCCTTTTGTCATCAGCCAGTGCTATGCAGAAACTAAGCGAATTATTGTTTGTGGGCAAAGAGAAGGATTTGGGTGAGTCACCTAAGCTCAAAGCTAGCTCCATCTGCGAGAACTTAAAGATACTGTGTCTGTGGGTAGAGAAATTATAAAGAGAAGGGTTTCGGCAAAAGACTCTTATGTATTTGTACGTACACCTAGTAAATGGTTTTATACAGAGCAAAGAAAGTGCTCGAGTCTCAAAAGGCACAGACCAGAGTGCTGCAAAAATGAATAACTCTTCTACTTTCTACAACAAAGTGACCTACTACTACCTTTTATTTCCTCTGCTACCTTTGCGTGGAGAGAAGATTGACCGACAAGTCCAACTTGACAAACGCACGTGAATCCATTGAAATTGAAACAACAATTCTTACATTTTTTTTTTATCTTATTATTATTATTATTATTATTATTATTATTTTACTTTCCATGCTATTTGTCTTCTGTATTCCAAGTAAAAAGTGAAAGAAAAAAAAAATATTCCTATTTAAACATGCAACTGTTGCATGCCACTTCCTTTCTCTTTTTCCCCCACACCCATAGATAATAAAAAAAACAAGGGGGGGCCTGAAACATTGCGCTATTAATAATCAGCCACGCCCTACCATATCCATTCCATTATTCTTGTGACGTAAATATTTTAAGAAATTCATATGCTGTATATAATTTAGTGTTATTTAGGATGTGTTTCGGTTAACTGTTTTTAGTCAAGTTACTTTAGGGTATGTTTGGTTTAAAAAAGAAAAATTGAAATGATTTTATAAGTTGTTTAGTAAACAAAGTTGAAAAAAGAAAAGTAAATATATATAAAATGACACAAATACTCTTAATAAAAAAAAAAAGAAATATACAAGAAAAACATAATTTTGTCATTTTAGCTTATTCACCTTTTTTTTTTTTCATTTTCTCTTCAAAAGAGACGGATTCTACAAATTTTGAGTCCCGCATAAAATTTAAATCCTTTCCTTTATCTATATGTTATATTAAACTAAGGAAAGAACTTATTTATGAAGTTTTCAGCAGTCCCTCCTTCTCCGTTCCTTCACGTTTCTTGTTCTTCCAAACAAAGACTTAAAATTAAAATTTAGAATAAAAACCTTAGAAATAAAGTACATTTTCTTTTGTCATTGGAGAGGGGGGAGGGGGTGAAGCAAGGGAGTACGAAAAAAAGAAAAGAAACATCATTTTTTCCCTACACTTTGGTCGTCTAACCTTTTTCTTTTCTTTTCTTTAATAAAACTTAAATTCCTTAATTTTTTTTTACTCAATTACAAGGCTATTTTAGTTGAATTAGAGAGTCAATAATATTAAGATAAATATTATTTTTACTCATTTTTATAAATTATTTAATAAGGGTTTTGTAAGTAATTTCTTGAGGAAATTAGATGTAGTTAACAAATATTATATTGAAAACCACATTAAAATTTATTAAAAATCATTATGCAAGTTTATCAGTAACCTTTTTTTTAAAAAACAAAACTACTTATTTTATAATTGATATCTATGAATAACTTATTTCTATTTACCTTTTTATGATCTATTATTTCCTTTTTTTATCAGGTACTTCCCTCTCTTTTTGTTAGGATATATATATATAGTGAGAAAGTATTGTTAAAATAGAGAAATGCTAACAATAGTTTTTAAAATTGACGAAGCGAATTGTTTCAACTGATTTGACTTGAACTAGTTTGGTGACTAATTCATTAACTCTAAAAATTGGATCATTTAAAAAATGATGGAGAATCGATCAAACCAATTTAAAATTGATAAAATTTGATAAAAAAAAAAATAGTAGAAAAAACCAATTTGAACTAAAATTTTACAATTTTTAAATTTAACCAAAAATATTTTAAGATAAATAAATTCACATATTTAATAAGTATTACACATATTAATAAATTATATTATCAATTATTATTAATTTTTTATCTCATAAAACATATAATTTAATCTTTTATATTAATTTACAATTTTTTATATCTTAATTTCTTATAATTTATATGATACTAATTTATCATTTTCCTTTTTATTTTAGATATAAATTTTTTATTGTTAATAATCATTGTTGTACTTATTAAAATTTAAACCTAAGTATTATGGTATATATTATATAAATTTTTACATATACTTTGAATGTTAAAAAATTATAAAATGATGTTTTATTTTAATTTTTAATACTATAAAATTATAATATTTTATTTATTTATATATCAACTCAATCACAGTTAGATTATAATGAAATCATTAAATCTTTAAACAGTGTTTTGACTAATTTATCTGATTTAAAAAAAATTGATGTTAACACATTTTTTTAAATAATTTTTTATTATTGGTTGAAAATTATAAATTTGTAGGAC
This sequence comes from Pachyrhizus erosus, assembly GCA_026544285.1. Lineage (NCBI taxonomy): Eukaryota > Viridiplantae > Streptophyta > Magnoliopsida > Fabales > Fabaceae > Pachyrhizus > Pachyrhizus erosus. Next base: position 5,029 of record JAMLFT010006732.1, read on the forward strand.
TTTCATTTTTTTTATTTAAGGAATCTCGATTTATAATTTCATAGTTTTTTTTTTATATATAAATTTTACTTAATAATAAAAAACGAGTTAAAGAGTATTAGGTTTCTCTCCATATTAAAATGACATTACTTATAAGCTGCCAATGTGTGCATCCGTTCAGGAAAAAGAGTATAGAGCTTCTTTGTAATTACGATTATTCAAACTCAACTGCGAAAGGGGCATCAAGTAATTTAATGCGTTTAAGAGATTATTCTCTGAAATGACACCAATTTATGAGTTTTCATAAAAAAAAACAAAACATTCAGAGCCCCATGATGCCAAAGGAGAAAATAATACATATCATCCAAGAGATGAGATTATAACCTGCTCCTCTTGTCTTATTGAAAAACGACTACCGTAAGTGTTATCCATGGCCTCATCCATATCAGACTATCATAATCATTATCATTGTCGTTCCCTCAAACCATAAATGAATCACAATATGGTCAAGATGTTATATTAAATATTTCTCTTTACGTGTTTCTCCATAAGATGATTTTAATTTAATCAAATACTAATTAAAAAAAAATAAACGTTTATTTGGGGTTCCACACTTGCACCATATAAGGAACAGTCTTTACTAGCACCAGCAAGTCAATCTCTTTAGAAGACTAATTTATTTTTTACAATTTTTATATTCTTAAAATATTAAATATACTTATTTATTAGTTTATTTATATGACTGATTTATTCTTTAAAGTTGTAGTTCTCTGTCACTTTAATCTTTAAATTTATACAAGTTTAAAATAAATAGTCTTTAAAATTAAATGTTAATAATTTTTTAAAATAATTTTTCAATAATTAAACATAATATTGTTCTTAATATAAATTATTTATAGTAAATCTAAAATATAATTTATTTGTTATGAATTTTAATTATAATATAATTTATATATTAAAATATTTATTTATTATAAAGTTCAATTATATAAATAAATATTTATTAATGTGAAACCTAAATACTAACAGCTGCAGGACAAAACTTTGAAACTTTTAATCTTCATCCGTTTAAAATAGATCTAAGGGTCCTAAATGAAGCTGGATAGGTACGATTGCAGGAGAGGATCCGCGTCCATAGATTTAACCACTTACTGAGGTCCCTAGACATATATATATTGTCATTTAAGTTACACATTATATCTAGATAAATGAAAAGGAATATATTACAAAAATGTATAATTTTTTCTAAAATCTAATGAAATTTAAAATATTAATTTTATTTCTTAATTATAAAAATTTAAACATCAAACAAAATAAGAAAGCGGTATATAATACTTAATAAGAAAATTGAACACTTATAAGTTTTTTATGTTATCAAGCATAGCCTCAAATAGGAATACATTGAGAGGGGAGAAGATTGAAATAGTTCCATAACTTCCTAACTTGTTGAAACCAATATTGTACATAAAATAAAATAAAAAGTAGCGATATAGAGGAAGTGAATAGGTCTAATATGTCGAGCTTTTGGGATGATTGCAATAACTGAAGACATGCAGGCTTTAATGATAAACTGCAGAGAGGAGAGAGGATGCGTGAATTATTGGGTAGGACAATCTTTCAGAAGACTAATGATGGCATAAAGGACATCTTGTAATAATTATTAAGAAATGGAAATGTAGGAAATGTCATATCCTAATCAAATCATGATGAGGAATGTTAATTATATTTTTTTATAATTAATTAAAAATTATCAATTTTAATAGATAATATTTTTTATTTAATAATTATTTCTTTTAATTTAAAAATAAAATCCATCGAAATTAATAATTTTTATATAAGAGAATGTTTCATTTTTCTACTATGAAACCATGAGTATGACAACTCTGTCGTCAGTTGTCTTACTGTCCCAAAAAAATGAACATTTTTTTTACCGCATTCAATAAGGCAATAGAAGCTGAGAAGATTTGATTACCCTTATCAAATTAATTAATTATCAATTATATTCATATGCAATATGTCTAAAGCTATAGTATATTTTATGTGACAAGTGGTTCAAGGAAGACTCCTTACCAATGAAGAAAGAGAACGTAGTGGTATGCCCATTGATGGTATCTATCCTTGCTGCACAAGTTGTTCTTAAATCTTAATCTCTGATACTTAAGAGATAGTGATTATTATTTCACAGATATTTGGTTCAGGCTGATGGTTGATCATAACGGTTGGAGCCATTTTTAGCAAATTCTTTAACTTCACCCACAATTGGTCAAATAATCCTCAGGATGTATAACTGAATATGATCTATTGAAACAATTTGGTGTTTAATGGCTTGTATTAGATGGAAGAGAACCTTTACTTCAAGATTATAAGAATCTATGCTGTCAATAATTTATTTGACAACGTCCAAATGGTTTAGGTTGTTAGGAAACGCCAAGTTTGCATGAAATTTTCAAGGATGATTGTTGAACTTGATTTACAAACAGCTTTGAATCTGGTTACCACTGTGCCTCTATTCTTCGTGACATTAAGAAGCTCCTGAATCATCAATGAGATATTGTAATAACACCTTTAGAGAAACTAAGCATCAGGAGTTGCATGCTTATGGCAATTATAAGTTTATGGGAATCTTAAATTTAAGAATAAATTCTTTTAGTGTTTTATTATTGGAACAATTGATGTCGCACGAGTTCTTAATAGTTGTGAGACATTCTAAGATTCATTTTAAGGTTGTTAGAATGAGAAAATTCGTTCAAATTCTTCAATTCAATTTGACATTAGGGCTCATAAAAAAACAAGTTAAATAATTTTACCATAATTACTCTATTGGAGAATCTAACTCATCAAGTCTCCTTTGAAGTCTCTTGACGGCTCGATCTTTCCAAATCAAATACATCATAGTATTTAGATACAAGTTTTTTTTACTATACACAATAATATGCATTAACAGCAACATTGTTCAATTTTTAGGGGGAAAATTAAAAAGATATTAAATTAAACATTTTTTAGCGGCCACTGAAAACTGATTTTTGCCAATTTTATCAAGTTTTGACCATTTTTAAAAAAAATTCTTAATCGATTTTTCTCAAAATAAATTTTGGGATTTATTTGAATTAGCTATATACACAAAAACCGGCCCGTGACTGTGTGTTCTAGCTAGTTTTCGAAAGATAGCTTTTCCTTTTATTTTCTACCTTGGCAGATTTATTCATTTTAAAATAGTTTGTGTATATATATGTTTGTGATGAACTAATGATGAGGTTTAGGGTTGAAGTAAAAGGTTAATTTAGTCTTATAATTTTTGTATTTTACAGTCAATTTAGTCTTCAAATTTAGTTTTGAAGCATGTTGTTGTTAGTGTCTGGTTGTGCTGGTGACGGGAAGGGACTGTACTGGTGCCGTAACCAGTTAGCATCATTACTCAGTAGCAAACCCAACCCATCTGCGTCTGCATATGTGGACCTGATCATGAATGCATTGTCCATAACAGATACGATGAGATCGTGCTGCATTGATGGATTTTTATTTAATAATAAATAATATGTAAAATAAATGAATTTAATTTAATCAAGAGAAATTAAAGAGAAGAGTGAGGTGTGAGGCCCAGGGAGATAGGGACGTCGTGCAGCGTCCTAAGTATACAGACACTATTATCAGCAATCTTTTTACACATTTTCTTATAAATCTTTTTAATATTGTATAAAAGATCAAATAATGAATATATTTCATATCTTGAAAATATAAAATATATTTAATACTTATTGTAGAAAATAGATAAAAAAATTAGACAAACGTTGTAGAAAATTTTGAAGTTATTCTTAAAAATATGAATATGACGAGTCAATTTATATTATACTGTTGAATATAACATTAAAAAATAAACTTCGATTTATCAGGTTAAATTTAATTTGATAGTTAAAAGTATAATTATAATTATTTGTAAATTAATTCTCTTTGAAAAACAACTAGTAAAAGATATAGTGAAACTTTTGGTTCAAGGTAAATTTTATCCAATCAAGATCAGTCTATAAATCTCCTTGACCTTACATTATTTCTTATAAAAACTAGTATAATTGACACATTCAACATTGGAGTTATAAGATAAATTTAGTGAGTGAAAGAAAAAAACAAAAGGAAGTTAAAAGTTGTTGGTTTAAATCTTTTTCATTAAAAATTTTTTTCGTTGAAATTGACTTATGATAACATAAATGTTGGCATTGTTAAAAGTTTTCTTTTTTATATCGATTCTAATAGAATCAATGTAGTTTGATAATTCCAAGAACTACATTATGTCGTAAGTCACTAAAGTCCCATGACAAAATTCTTTGCGATTACAAACTTTAGATTGTAACATCGCCACTTATGATCATTTTGGGTTGTCCTCCCACCACACAAATTGTTGTTGTTGTGCTTTGTCATGTGCCCAACCATAACATTTGTCACCACAAAGCTCAAAGTTGTAACTACAACATCAAACACACAAATTGTTGTTGTTGTTGTGCTTTGTCATCTACAGAATGTGCCTGCAACATTCATCCCTTAGGACCAAGTGTGACCCCAACTAGATCTGCTAGCTTGTTCACAACTAGATCTACAAAACGCAAAAAATAACACAACACTTAAAACTAGCATTTCCCGTCATTAGTCACAATGAGTATTATGTGATGCACATACCTGGAGCTTATTGATTATAGTGTCATCCTTGTTGAACTGGAAATCCTTAGCCATGGCAAAGACCTTGGTTGTGCAGCTTCTCGCGAAAATGGACATTATGGAAGGAAATGTGGATGTCATGATTGGATTTGTTAGGGTTTAACAAATGGTTGCATATCAAAGATATAGTTTGTTAAAGAAGATTGATAAATATTGTATTTGCACAAACATATTTACATGGATTGTCTAAATATCTGTAACAATGTAAAAAAATTACAAATTATACCACCATCTTTTTCTTACATGGAGTATGTATGTGTTTGGAGAGAAGAATCAACTTACTTCAAGAATAATACTTTTTTAAAAAAATATTATTTTATATTGATAATTTATTTTTTTGAAATTTAATAATTTTAAAAAATAATTAATGTTAATCATTAAATTTAAAAAAAAAAATAATTAAAATAAAAAGTAAACATATTAAAATTACTCTTTGAGTAACTTAATTCTCCCCCTTTCTCAATATATATGTGGAGATGGATCAAATGATTCTTATAGTAATTTTAAAATAATTATTTTCTATCTTTACCATTTGTTTTTTTAAAATTTTATAATTAATATTAGTTATTTATTACAACTATTAAATTTTAATAAAATAAATAATAAATATGAGAAGTAACTCTCTTAAAATTACTATAGAAATTATTTTATCTCTTCTTTCTCTCTCAAAATATAATGATATATACAATAGCTTATGTAATTTTTTTTAGGAAAGAAAATTGTTCTAATTAAATAAAACTATTATGGATGGTAATTTTTTTTTCAAATAATTAATATAATTTCATATCTAAAATTTAAACTTGAGATCATTAATTAAATGAAAATCACATTTTGAAAATTTTACAATTACTGACAAATTTAAAACAATAATTATAATAAAACAAAAGGAATACATTTTATAATTTCTAACAAATTTTATCTAATAATAAAAATTGTATTAAAAAATTATTTTACTAGCAATTCTCATTTTGAACTAGTAATACTTTTAGCAAAATTTTAATTTACCTAATTCGTAATTTTATAATTTTTAATAAATTTTGAACATAGAGAATATGTTAAAGAAAAAAAGGTTGATAGCAGTCCTCGGATTAACTACAAGGGGATTATTTGTCCAAAATATAGATTTATTAAAAATTAGTAAAAGAAAAAAAAAAGAAAGAAAATGTAAGGGTAGAAACAATGATGAGGGCATGGTTCTAGCTCAGCTCGCATGCATGATTGCACGCTACCTAAAGAAAGCAATGACGAAATGAAGAACACGATGAGAAAAAGCATAGCAATTAAATCAAGAGAGTAGCCATGCAAGAATTTTGGACATAGAAATTAAGGTCTTTGCTTCCCTCATCAGACATCATCATGGGACATTTCTCATGCTCTTTTCTTTTATTAATTATGACAGTGATAATTGTTACCCTCATAATCTCCTCCTCTTCAATCTGGTAGATGCCGTGCGATGCTGGCAAAGTAAGCGACAAACTCGCCCTAAAATATTTGCACCACACTAAGTCACTATTTCATGCCTTTTCTCAAAGTTACCCTTCTTCAAATCTTTAGCTCGGAATGATTCAAAGTTATAACGGAATTATTACATCACAAGAGCTAGTGGCCAAATGTAATCGTTCAATCAAAAGATAGATACAAGAAACTTCTTCTTAGGTTGGATTTAGATTTTAAAATTACATTATTTCTTTATTTTAGGCTTATATATGAAAGGGTCATTGTTTTCTAAATTAACATCTGACAGGTGATTATAAACAGGTAAAAATATTGATTCGTTATTGCAAGGAATTAACTGTGGTGCAACTTGTAATAATTAAATATATTTTTAATATTATATAATATATTAAATAATAAAATAATATGAAATAATAATCATTAAATTTTGTAAAATTTTAGTTTAATATGAAAGAATCATATTATATATTTTATTATTTTACAATATGAGAAGTTCATAATAAATAATTATATAATAACAATATATATATTACGTATGAGCTTTTTTTTATTTTAAAAATGCTTTATATTGACAAATTAAGAAAAGCGAAGAATATTTAATAATGGTTCAAACTAATCTATTATCACTGATTTCGAACAGTTATTGGTTGGTTTGACCAATTGGACTGATGATTTTCGGAATTGTTTAGACTGGTAACTAATTTTTAAATCAGGACAATTTGATTCAATTTTTAGTTAAAAATTCATTCGAACTAAACATAAAAATTTTATAGAATTTGATTTAATTTGGTTTAATTTAAATATAATATTAAACTCAAACTAAATTAAACCAATCTTTTGTAATTTAATTTGAATCAATTTTATAATTTTTAATATTTTAAACTTTATCTTTTTCTGATTTTTAAAAATATTTTTAATTTAACTAACAACAGAAATTGACACACTGTAAACTTGAGTTATAATTAAGACTTAAAATCAACACAAAATCATTCAAATAAATAAAAAAAAATTTGATTTGATTTGATATTTAATTTTTTAATAATTTTTTATTTTTATTTTGGATTAAATTTGATTTAAACATTCCTAATTCTGTCTAGTTGTTGGATAAGACACTGCTTCAATTAAAGATAAAAAAAATATCAAATTAAAGTGTACTTGCAAAGGACTGAAATTTTGTTCATTTTAAGAACTAAACATATGATATTTAGTGTAAAACTCTTTATCCACTTCTGACCTACTTAGAGTTGCATTCAACTCTCATTTGAATGTATCAAATTTTATAACAAAATACTTTTTAAATTGAGTTTATGTATGAAGAGAAAAGTATATTGTTTATCCATCTTTAATTTAAACTAGATGATAATCTATTAAATTATTTAATAATAAATATAATTTTACTTTATTTCATAATAGTATTTCAGTTGGTTTCTCTAAATCGATGAGTCAATCGGTAAAATAGTTTAGTTAGCATTTAATCAAAATCAAAATTAAAAAACAAATTAAACGATTAAGAATAAATATGCATGGACTCATATAATCCCTATTTTTTCTTATCAAAAAACATGTAACTTTAAGATTTTATATAAACTTTAATAAAGCTCCTTTTAATTTTTAAAATAAAATATTAATATTTTCCTAGCTTTTGAGGTACCAATAGCATGGATTATTGTTTACACTGTATTTAATATATCAAGTATTGATTAGTAAATTAAAGAGTAAATTATAGTTACATCTTTTATATTTTACATAAATTACACGAGACATTCTTTTATATTAACAAACATTTTTTTACACCTTGTTTAATGGTATTGAATAACGTTTATTTTTTAAAATTAAATTATATTAATATCTTGTTTTTTTTTAATAAAACCCAAAAGTGTCTCTTATTCAAGTTGTGTAATAGAGATTAACAGTAATAGCTATGGTGGTGACAACATTCTTCACTTCAACTTCATCAAGTCCAATGTTGTGAAGAAGGGAAAGCCCAAACCTAATAAGAGCTTCAACAACATTAGTCAGTCACATCCTTCACTCTTCATGTGATAGCCGCAATTTCTATTTTGTTGCCACTAATTTTGACAATGGTGAGAGGTCAAGCATTCCTTTGCCTCGCCTCTTCGTCTCTTTCACCAAAAACTTTGACGATGAGCAAGACAAGGCTCAACGAATCCAACAAGAGTTTTGATGATGTCAACCAATTGTGTCATTCACTCCCAACACATTAGTTGTGATTTCATTTTTATCGCCATTGTCGTCATTAATTTCTACAACAATGAGAAGCAAGGTGTCCCCTTGCCTTATCTCTTAATCTCCTCCACCCAAAGTTTTAGTAATGAGTAACGTAAGACTTGACAAGCCCAACAAGAGCTTTGATGACATCAATTAGTCGCATCCTTCACTCCCCACACATTAGTTGCTATTTCGGTTCCAATGTTGTTGTTGTTGTCATGAATTTTGTTATCGCCCCTCTGTCTCCTCCACCTATTGATTTGACAGCGAGCATGACTTCTTGTGCCTAACAATTTGTTTCTCTCAAATCTTTTTTCAATTTTAGTTAAAAATAATCCATTGAATTTTTTTTAGAGATTTGACTAAATGATGTTGAAGATGAATTAATTGTAGCAAATTTTTTATACCTTATTTGTTGGAATAATGCCCTAAAAATATTCATCCTTTACAATTTTTTTGGTTTAAGGTGCATGCTTTAGTGAAGAAGATGAGATGAGAGAGTTTTAGAAGAAAAAAGAACATACTTAATAATCATATGACTCATAAATCAAACATAGTGAATATAATTTAGAACATAAGAAATATCACTATAAGAAGAACGTAAAATTTAAAAGATTCTTCATAGATTCGAAAAAAGAAAGATTATCTTGTGTAATACATGTAAACATATAGAGTTTCATTATAATTTTCTCAAAATTACAAATTATTTATAATTGACATATTAATAGTTTTAAATTTGAGACAATGTCTTCACGAAAAAGAATTTATTTTTGAACATTCAAGCATCCTTAATCAACAACAAAAAAAGTTGACTATTTTCAATAAATATTTTTTTATATGTTCAAAATTTGACCACATATTTAAATAATATATTTGTTTATCAATTATTTTACACTATGCTAATTTTATGAGAAATACTTGAACTATGTATACTCTCCATGTTTCTTAGTTAATTTTATAATTATATTTATGGAATTGTTTTTTAAAATAAAAGAAATACTAAAAATGAATTTATTCTTAGAAAATTTTGAATAATCCCAAGAATTTCAAGAACACTAAAAATGAAACACATATAATACATTATATTGCGTATTTTAATAATCAATCAAAAAGTAAATATTAAATTATTTATATTTTATAATACAAGAAAATTTTATGAAAACTTTTTTATTTTTGTAGTTAATATTCGTCTATGTTTTTAATCCCCTTTAATCTGTTTTTAAAATCAGACAATCCTACGTAATATCATTTGGTAGGAAACAGGTAGTTGATGTGTAACACGATATTTTTCTTGATTTCCTTGTATTTGATTTGAAACTTTGATTTTTTTTACATTCATTATATCCTTTATTTTTTTACTATTTATATTTACCTTATTAGAAATAACATTTTTCTTTATCATGGCATTCAAAATTCCTTCTGATCGAGATGGTAGATACTCAAATCTTAAAAGACATCCAATATATTAATACTTTGAATAAATATTTAATTTTTTTAATTTTAGCATATTAAACTCTATTTTTTCCGTGATTTATAAACGTCCAGCCGTCTCGCGTCACTTGGAGCTACTAAATTCACCTATAAATAAATAAATAAATAAATAAATATTAAACTCTGGGCATTCATGCTTGATTTCAAAAGGGATGATATTATATAATTGCAATAATAACAATAATGATTAAGATAATATTAATAAACAATAACATTAATTGAGTTCTTCCAAAAACCTAATGATGACAAGGGTGAGAGGGAATATATTGACTTTCATCATAGAAGCAATTGGGCATGAAAAAAGATGATGTTCGGTAATGATGACCAGAGTGTCCAAGAGTTGTTGACTGCATACACGACAAAAAAAATGAAATTATGTGTACTTTAAATTTAAGTTTAAATAATATTTTAATTTTATTTTTTAATTATTTATTTTATCATTTAAAAAATTAATTTTAATTTTTATTATCAAATAATAATATTAATTAATAATATAATAATAATATTATCAGTCTATTAATTTATTATTTCATTAAAAAAATATAATTTATTAATAAATTATATTTTTAAATATCTCATATCATTAATAGTTTAGAACAGATAATCATCAATTATTTTAAATATAAAAAAAATTTAAAATATAGTTTATTGAAAAACATTACATATTATAGTTTTATTAAAATTTTTGATAATGTAATAAAATTGTTAATATTATTATTATATCATTATTTATTATTATTATTTGACAATAGAAATAAAAAATTTTAAAATACTAAAATTTGAATAAAAAC